>VYZW01023902.1:2836-26598 GCA_013401315.1 Balaeniceps rex
GAAGTTCCCTATATCATGACCCCTCCCAAGGGCTTGGATGGTCAACTGTGAGCTGCCAAAATGCACCCCATTTTGTTTTAATTTAAAAAGAGAAATCATGAGTCTTATTTGGGCAGATGATAGTTTTTCATTCATCATGGCCCAACAGAGATAGATTGCTGGTGTGGGTTACAGGAAAAGAAGGATCCTTGTAGGTGAGAAGAGTGGCAGCAGGCAAGGGAAGAGGATGCACATATGGACAAGCACAAGAGGAGCGCTTGGACCCAGACTGGTGGCCCATAACTCACTTGGACTGTTACAATACCCTAGTGTTTGGCCCAAAGGAGGGTTACCTGAGCGGCTGACTCTCTGGAGGAGAATCAGGGCCTTCTGGAAATGAATCGAAGTTAAGCAGGAGGTTAGTCTCTTTGAGAAATGTATTGCTGAAAAGAAACAGGACTGAATTCCCCGTGCTTGGACTGAGGTACTGAAATTCTTTTAGGGGATGGGTGCATTTTGAGAAGAACATCTGAATTCAACTTTCAGTCAGATTTTCCATTTTTCCCTTTTATTCAATGCACACGTTGGTACTTTGAATGTTGCATATTAAATGCTATGTACATGGCTTGTAAATACGTCAGAGACAGCATTACCAATACATATGTTGCAGAATTCATGTGGAGTGCTCTGGTTTTTTAAGAACTGTTGCTGCTTCTTTGAGTAACACATTCTGGTGAGATGCATTTCCTGGCTGTTCACAGACAAAAGGAAGAGGAGTAGATTTGAGGATTCTAATTTATTGGGAAGATAAACAGTTTATGGCTAGTATCTTAAAGTTCCTTTCCCATTCAATAGCAAAACACATGTGCCAGCTCTTGCTGTTTCGAACAAAAAATGAAATAGTTTCTGGGAAGATTGAATATATTATTTTAAAAAAACATTTGGGTTTGATATTTTGAAGAACAGGGAATATACATTTGAGAAGGGTTTGATTTTGCTAAAGAATATTTTTGTTTGTTTGTCTTGCTTTTTGTATTAGGATATTGCCAATCTTTTGTTATGCATTATTAAAACAGATAACGAGACACGATTCTTGCTCTAGGGAATTTTCAGTCCTCGCAACCAAAGACTTTACAGCCAAAGAAATAGCAATTAACAAGATAGACAAATGGTGGAAGGAAGGAAAACGTTATTGTCTCCGGTCTTGAGGTGGGGAGTGAGTTACAAGGAAATTAAAGCTTTAGGTTAGCAAAACTCGTGAATGCATGTAACATGTGCCTAGATCCAGCCCACAAAGGAAATGAAGATGTCTTTTAGAGTCCTGCTGACCTTGGGTGGCTTCTTAAAAGTGCCATGGAATCCAAATAGCGCAAACAGTCAGACATGCACTTGTTAGTTAAGGAGATGCTTTTAGACATTTGAACTCTATTGCTTTAATATTCAGCCTGTGTTTAAACACCTGCTTGAGCTTGGACTAGATTGGGTCAAGGACATTTGGGCAGGGATTAGATGGAAGTTGATGGAAGGTTTCAAGTTCTGATGCTGTTTCAGATAGTGACCTTGTGAGTGCTTCTGCTGGTACCTCTTATTTTCCAGGCTCATCTGCCAATAAAACTAAGAAGTGTCCATCTCATTAATGTTTTTATCCTGATCTAACACTTCCTGTTACTCCTTTGTCCATGGAAGGATGCAGTTTTCCTAATTTTGAGAATTGTTTCACCATGACTTTAAAATCTCTACCTATGCAGGTAGTCTGAGATGATACCTTTCTCAGGCATGCAAGGAGCATGGCTGTCCACATCAAAAGGTCCCTTTTTCAGAATAAAATAATCACTTGCAGTCTCTTCTCCACGCACCCGAAGTGTAGGTCCAGCTTACTGATCTTTTCAGTTTGTCAATCCTGGGTATGCATTCTGTCTACTCCTGTCTTCCAAAGCCTTTAAATCTCTCTGAAAATGGCTCTAAAAAAGGTGGATTACTGGTTTTTTGCATCCATCAAATGACAAAATTTCATCTGGATCCTTTCTGCTCTTGCAGTCAGAGTCTGCATCAGATTTTGCCTTTGTCATTGGGTCTGTAGGCTTTTTTCCGAAGGTTTTTTCTTCTATGCAAAGGGTATATCAGCTGCACAGTCTCTGCTGTGGGACCAGCTGAGTCACTCCTGCATTCACAAATAATCTCAGACCTGCTGCGCATTGATATTATCTGTGCTCATTGATGACTGTAGCTGGAGCCCCTGTATCTTTCTTATACTTGTGTTCTCCCTCTTCCCTTTCAGACACTGCATATGTCCGAATATGTCCGAATTTTCCTCTCCCTATGCACTTTGGGATCTGACCTCAGAAGGATTTTCTTCTTCAGGGGATGGGACTGCAGTGGTCCCTGTGTGGGAGCCATGTCTAGCCAGATGATGAGGGAGTGTTGACAGTGCTAAGCTGTCACTGGGAGGTGACGCTGAAGTGGGGGAAATGGTCCACCTAGGAGGCATCTTCTGAACATAGAATCATAGAATCATAGAATGCTTTGGGTTGGAAGGGACCTTTAGAGGTCATCTAGTCCAACCCGCCTGCAGTGAGCAGGGACATCTTCAACTAGATCAGGTTGCTCAGAGCCCCGTCCAACCTGACCTTGAATGTTTCTAGGGATGGGGCCTCCACTACCTCCCTGGGCAACCTGTTCCAGTGCTTCACCACCCTCATTGTGAAAAATTTCTTCCTTATATCTAGCCTAAATCTACCCTCCTTTAGTTTAAAACTGGTCTTGTTATGTGCCATGCTCCTCTCCTTGCCACAAATACCACTTCTCTGGAGGTCTTTTCCCTTAGATGCTGGGGACAGATGGCATGCAATTGGCAAAGCACTTTTGCTTATTCTGTGGTATTTGGGGACAGAAGAGAGGTCATAACCATATATTGCAAGGCTGTAAGGTACAGGTGTTGGTGGGAGAGGAGAAAGCAGTTGTGTGAGCTCTGTGCTCAGTGTCTGACCTGTAACAGGTCTGGGGTGCTGTGGGACAAAAGTGTTTCATTTTCTGGTCAGCCCCCAGACCTGAGGCATAAAATGAACAATGCAATGGGACCTGTTCCAGCATGGCAATGCTCTGCTGGTGCACGTACCCCTCACAGTCTCCTTCAGGGCTCAGTTTGAGCAATGCAACTCTTGCTTGAGATCCGTACTGGTGCTCCCCTTTCTGTTGCTACCTCTGCTGCTCTGGGTTAAGCTCCTGCTGCCAGTGACAGTTCCCAAATTCCCTTGTTAGGCCAGAGGAATCCACTCCTCAGCATATCCCTTAGGGTATTGCCTCAGGAGCAATGGTCCAGCAATATTTCTAGCATTGCCATTTGTGTAGCTACCCTTCACCTTGTTTTTTTACCCTATCATGCAGCTTGAAAGCTTCTATTATAGTATGTGGCTTGGGCTTCTGGCCACTCTGTTAAGATCTTCTGTAGTTTTCATAGGCTTTTATCTCCTGCTTTTCTAGAGCTGTAATTATTTCCTAAAGATGGAGTAAGTAAGTGAAGAAAGTTAATTTCAATGTGTCCTTCCCAGTAACCTCATTTGCAAGAAAATAGCTCAAATATTGTCATTAATCATTCTTTTATGTGATCAAGCTGGCCAGCTGACTTTCTTCTGGTTTGCTGGTCAACAATTTTATAACAGGACTGCTCAGTTCACTGAAGAGCTGTTTTACTGCAGACTGCAGTCTGGGTGCTGGGTGTTGCCTTGTCACCGTATCACAAATAGGGGTACGTTGTACTGATGACCAAAGAATGGAATGGTGGAGGGGATGGTAAAGGACCAGAGTGAAGCTCCATCTTGTAATACTCCAGTGAATGCTCTTCACTTGCTAATGAGCATTTCCTACCTGCGGATCAGGCACCTGAGGAAATATTTGGTAATCAGTCACGGAGGATTTGCCTCTCCAGTTGGAGTGCACCATTGCAATTAGTGATATTAAGCTTGGGTAAACTGGGTGTAGAGTGTGAAGAGAACTGGGCCAACAGCAGTCTTTGCACAGCGCATCTGGGGCCAGGGGAGCTGGCAGTAAATAGGCAGCTTTTTGTTATTTTCCCAAGTGCAAGCACAGAGGTTTGTTTTCTCTCATTATTTACATAATTACAGCATATATTTTGAGAAATGTCTTTCCCTTTTCCCCTCATTTTAATTAGCTTCTTGGTGGGAAATGCAGAAGATTTCCCAATCTGTTGTCATGTGACGTATGAAAGGGATAACCTCTGGATCTCAGTTCTTCTGTTTGCATCTGAAGCTGCTTGCTGGTTTCCATTCAGCCACAGATACAATTAATTCTTAGCATCTGGCTGTAAATAGTGTTATGTCTGTCTGTGGCAGGGAGACAGGGAGCCCAATTAACACAGCCTTGAATATCTGCTAGTTTGCTTTCTGGACCCATTACTATTTTGTGTTAGAAGGCTTAAAGCATAGAGGAAAAAGAGGAGCAAAGAAATTTTAGATGTGGTCTTGTCTCATTTAATATTAATTTGGTGAATACAATATGATAAATACTGTTGAATTCATGAAATGACTCTTTGCCTTCTCAGTAATATAATGATAGTAATTACATGTGCAGAATGTAGTAAAATACTTACAGGACTTGCTCCAGTGAATTATTTTCAAAGTCATTTGCTGGGGATTCTTAGTCAATCAATAGATAACAGGGAGAATAGGATCCTGACTGTAGGAGTAGGAGAATATCAAGGAGGCAGCTTAATCTGGTGGACACTGTGTTGTGCCCAACCTTAATAGAGGTTGTTGGAAAAAACAGAAAGGTTTTGGTGACGTATAACAAGACATATCTGAGGTTTTCAGAATGTCCTGTTGAGAAAGAGACCTCAGAAGACAGAAATATTTAATTTATCCAGGGAAAGGTTCTCTTAAGCTCTTAAATTCATTTAAGAGGAGTTTGTGGAAAACTACATGGGGAAGACATTGCTAAGAATAGATTGCTGTAGCAGAAAAAGCAAAAAAAGAGCCAGTGGGTAGAAACTGAGGCAACTGCTATTAAAAAATACACAGAAAAGCTATCTTGGCACTGAAACAACTTAGTGGATACTGGTAGGTTCTCCACGTGTTTTAAAGTCAGTTTAAAAGTATTTGTCTTCCACAATGATATGCAAAATGGCAAGTAGAAGTTGTGTGCTTGAAGCAAGCTTTGTGGGGAGGAGCTATGGCTTGTGTGATGCAGGAGGTCAGAATACCCTACGTGACCATGAGGGTTCCCTCAAGGCTTAAAAATTCAATATATCTAAAATAAGATTTTGTTTCTCCCAGAATGTGTGTTTTAACAGACCAAGACAGCATTTTCGGTTGCGATGCCCTCAGGAAAACATCTGTGGTAACAGAAACTTCCTTCTTTTCCCCCTTTCTACGTTTTCATGAATGAATCACACAAGTTTTGGACTATAGCGTCTCCCCTTCAGCCACTTAAAAACCACCACTTGGTGAGAAAAAGAACATCCTGCGTAGCACACTTGTTTTGGACTATTTCGGTTGCATTTGCTCCCATTTTCCAAGGCTGAGACACAAACATAAGGGTCAAAAAATAAGGATGGGATTCAGTTTAAATTTAAGACACCTAAGTGGAGATGCCTACTAGTCTCAGCTCCCATTTTAGTCAGTGGTTATCTGGGGATTGGTTCAAATGCCTGTATGTGGGCATCTCAGTGTATGAGATGTCCCCATGGAGTGGGCAGGTGCAGGTTTTGGGATCGATACGGGACCTGCAGGAAACCCAAAGCCTTCTGGACTGGCAGCTGGAGGCCAGGTGGGATGCCGGGGCAGCTCGAAGGGCACTGAATGATTAGGCGTGAATACAGCACAGTCAATGAAATCCAGAGAGTGACTCAGCTCACCCCACAGCAGCAGCCAGCTGACCTCGAGAAAGGGCAGGGGCTTGGTTTGCTCAGCCTGAGACTGTGCTTCTGTGTGTCTTTATATGTTTCATGGATTTGCATCATTCATATTGATGCAGATGGAGAACCCAGGCAAATGTTGTCCACCTTTCAGCCTTTCTCAAATATTATGCAAAAGTTCAAGTATATTAAAATATCATAAACAAGACTGTTATCAAAAGAAGCATGGCCAGCAGGTCAAGGGAGGTGATTCTGCCCCTCTACTCGGCTCTGGTGAGACCTCACCTGGAGTACTGCGTCCAGCTCTGGAGCCCTCAGCACAAGAAGGACATGGAGCTGTTGGAGCGGGTCCAGAAGAGGGCCACAAAAATGATCCGAGGGCTGGAGCACCTCTTCTACGAGGACAGGCTGAGAGAGTTGGGGTTGTTCAGCCTGGAGAAGGGAAGGCTGCGGGGAGACCTTATTGCGGCCTTTCAGTACTTAAAGGGGGCCTATAGGAAAGATGGGGACAGTCTTTTTAGCAAGTCCTGTGGTGACAGGACAAGGGGTAATGGTTTTAAACTAAAGGAGGGGAGATTTAGGCTAGACATAAGGAAGAAATTTTTTACAATGAGGGTGGTGAAGCACTGGCACAGGTTGCCCAGAGAGGTAGTGGAGGCCCCATCCCTGGAAACATTCAAGGTGAGGTTGGATGGGGCTCTGAGCAACCTGATCTAGTTAAAGGTCCCTTCCAACCCAAGGCATTCTATGATTCCATGATTCCAATAGTCCCACTGACTCTCCTGAGGAGGCTTTTCAGGATCTGGATTCAAAGGGTTCCAAGAAGGTTCCTGCCACTCAAAATGAAGTCCCAGCACAGTGAGATGTGTCAGCACCACCATAAGGGCTCAGAAGGAACCTCTCAGGCTTTGAGAAGCCAGGTCCCAAGTGCATACACATCACAAGACTTAAAAGTCAGGACATAACAAAATGCATGGCTGTTCTCTACCAGTATTTGAGCCATTAGGCTGCACTGGCTTCCTCTTTTCCGAAGCTGTGACATCAGCAGCACAGTGCAGATTAATCACAGAACACGGTTCATCGCCATATATTTTCCTTGCAAGCAGAAATTATAAAATGTAATGGAAAGTGCTAATGTCACCCCTTTGGCGTGGCTAAGAAACTGTCTGTGCTGCAGGATCAGGCTCCTCTATTGCAATTTTAAGTCACAGAGACATTTTTGCATTTTGGACATGTATTGCATTTGCAGCATGACCATGAATACTCTCCGTTAAGTTTAGTGGCACTGATAGACCTAGTGGGGATATTTCTGAAATGAGCAATTTTAAAGCAGCTGAAGGAATATTTCATGGAGCATTTCATATTGAAGGTCATTCTGGGAATCGAATTTGTTTTGAACCTTTCCCAGCTATAGGTGAAAACAGCAGCTTTCTGCAAGTTGTTTGCACAAAAGCGTTCTGTACAGAAATAAAATAGTCTTACTGTAACATCTGCCTCACTTCCCCTTCAGTGTTTGAAAGCTTCTCATTAAAGACTGGGACCTGAGTTTTTTAGGTGACGCTTGTTGTGAGAGGGGGTAAACACATCCTTAATCACAACTGAGTGTCAGCAGTAGTATTATGAGAAAAATAAAAGAATTGAAAAGTACAAATTGTTTTGTATGTTCTAAGATTGTTAAATTCTCCATCATCTTCTTCTCTGCCAATTGCTAATTCTTTTTCTAGGCTTGTTAACTATTCCTCAGTCAATTAATAAAGTTCATTTACCTGAGCAAGAAAACTGCATAGTCATCACTGGTCTTATACCAGATGATATCAGCAGGTGAGCTGAAAAAAAAAAAACCAACCCCAAACTTGTTCACTATGACAAGTTTCAATGTTTTTGTGTATTTGTCCATAACTGGAACTCAAAGTTAAAATTACTTTTTTTTTTTTTTTCCATTTTAGAAAGTGTTCAGGAACATTTTGAATGGGAAACATCAAAACAAGAAGTATCAAGTTCTTGGACCAAACTGAAAAAGATTGTTGATTCATCCTTGAGCATTTCAGATACTGCTTTGGAAATGATTTTTAGTTGAAACTAAAAACATTCCTGAATTTAAATTTCTTGGGATAACTTGAGGGAAGAACATTTGAGGGAAGAATAAACTGCTACCATGTCAATCATTTTGCTTGTGTCCGTGTTCCCAAAGCAAAGGTTGTATCTTAAATTTCCTCTTAAGACCTTAAAAACAGGTCATGCAGAGTCCCACCAGTACCCAGCTGAGACATCCTGATGTTAGCCAAACCACAGCTGAAGTTAAAGATGCCAGCTGATACATGACCACTGTTATCGGGTTTCAAGCTGTGGTCAAGAGCTCTAAAATCGGATCTTTGGCTGAAAAAAACAAATTACAGAAAATAACTGAAACACCCTGGCTGTGGTTTTTTTTGCTGGCAGGAGGGAAACTTTCCCAGCGTGAACCAGTTCACTGGTGGTGTATTATTTCCATGTGGCTTGAGAGACCCTGACAGAGATGTGTAGGGTGGAATGACTGTATTTATGTCTGAGTTTTTACTCTCATACACTGTCATATCGATTGCCTATGTCAACAAATATAATATACAGCTTTTAATATCTCATTTTGGCATCCCCAGCTGACTGCAGCTGAGAGAGAAGTGCTGAATAATTTTTTTCGGAGTGAAGAAGGAGCCCACAGACAGGACATAGACGTTCTGCCCTGGAGAAGCAAAACCCAAAGAGCTCTCCAGAGACCAAAGTTGAGCCAACCTTAAGGGCTACATCTACACTGCTGTTCCAGGTAGTGGTCACCTGGGCATGAAGTGTGGTACTAAGCTGTCTGACAATATAAATGTACTGAAAGCAGCCCAGAACAAGAACTTCGAATTTTCTGCAAGTACAAGCTGGTTTTTGCACGTCAGTTGGGTGAAAGTAATACACACCTCCCCCCCGCCTTCCTGCTCCATTCAGCCATGAATAGGACATTGTGCAGATGCAAACAACTGCCTACACACACATCCTGTTCAAGATTTACAGTATAAAGCATTAACATATTTTAATAAATCAACAGATTATACTTTTCTTCCCACCTCTTCCCAATGACTGACTCTTAGATCTAACAGTTAGTTCTGAGGTGATGGGGATAAAAAGTTTACAAAATGGAGGACTAAGTCTGGGATGTTACACAGGCACCTCTTTTTCCTTTCTGTTTGGGTACCCTGCTCTCTTCACTGCCTGTGAAAATCCCCAAATTTTAATACAAATAGAGATGAGAAGAGTAAACAGAAGGTTCTTGCTGATATCAACTAGAGTACAGTGGAGGCACAGTGAAATCAAATAAAACCAAACCGCTCTATTTTAAATGAGCCTCCTTCCACCGTATTATTTATCCCTCAATATCTAGGGAATGTTGTTTCCCTGCAAATTTCTCCCATCCTTTGCTAGAGCTGCCCCATGCCACCTACCTCCCCGTGTAAAAGATGGACACACAAATGGAGAGGCAAACCTTTGAAACATTAACATGGGGCAAGTTATAGTGCAAAGGGATGCACATAGGAATGACTCTTAATTCATGAGTGGTGAGAAGGATGTGCTTTGAAGGTTGGGCACCGAAGAACACTGCGCAGATTTGGCACAGGTTCATTCTTACTGAGATATCCTGTTCAATTGAACGTTGATGTTTAAGTACTCATACAGAGTAGCCCTTAATGCAAACCCAGAGGTCTTCGGGCACACTAACAAAAAAACACAGTTAAAAAATATTGCCAGCCAAGCACTGCAGCTGTACAGCACAGTTCAGTACTCTTGACTTCAGCCTGGAAGAACAGCTTTCAATGTTCAGCTTTGTCACTGCCCTGCTGGCTCACCCAGAGCATGTCTTGGCTTCCCCAGCGTAGGTGGGATATCGAGCCTTCCTTTCCTGAATGCTTCAGACAGGCTAATGAAAAAAGCAGCATGAGAGCCCACATGGGAAGCCTTGGCCCACCACAGGAAGGTGGGAGTTGTTTGCTCGGGCCAAGCTGACCCCATCAGCCCTTGTTAATGCACCCATCTCAGCAGGGTTCTTAGCTCAGGTTTGGTGCCATGCTAGCTGCTGCTAGCTACTGCTACACAGCTTTTTCTTGCCTCAGGGTGAGCGAACAATGTTGGACCTAACTGGAAAAACTTTTGACAAACCCATATCTGCTTTGTTTCACAGATCTCTCCACGTTGCCTTTGCCTAGCATATTATGAATGCACAGTGGCCTGCAAACCACCAAATGCAAGTTTTATCTAAACCCTCAGAGCAGGTAACTTCCATGCAGAGTAATTCAGACCCACAAACAGATAATATTTGTCACGTATGCTACTGTGAGCTCTTTTGCAGTCCCCTTGTCTACTGGTTTTGAGGTGGTTGAGGGCATGCCCTTCCCGACCCCAGCCCCGCTTCCTTGCAAAACCGAGGAGAGAATTGCCTTTGGCTGAAATGGCAGCTGGAAGCAATGCTGCAACTGTTAATTAATGAGCTGAGTCTTGACTGCCTGAAGAAAAAGTCACACGTGGTATTTTGAGGCGATTGCATCAGCACGAGTGGTAGCAGCCGGCAGCGTCTGTGCACGCGGAGCCGGGCTGCAGCCAGGCAGGAGCAGGCGGTGGGAATGAGGAGCTCACGCAGCCTTCTCAGGCTGATGGAAAATCCCCCTCAAGTCCCTGGTGCCTTGAAGCTTCAAATCTCAGCTGTTCTCCTGCCTCTTAAAAGTTGGGTCGTAGGAGAAACAAGAGACTCCATGAATACAGGAATCTGGGTTTTTTCCCCCAAAATTGCTGCACTTCTGTATCCCCTAGTGACAATAAGTAGGCAGGTCCTTTTGTATCAGATACAGGCAGGATGGTACTGATGTCTGTCATTAATACTAATTAGACAGTATGGCAAAATTTTGACCATTGACCCCAGCTGAAAATCTGCCACCAGACCTTTTTATATTTTCAGCAAAAACCACCTTTCACAAAATGAAATCAGGAAATGTTTATTTGGCATGTTAAGAAAGGATGCTACATCAGAGTTTATAGCATCTTTATGAATATGGGTTTAGTACTGGTAAGAAACATTGCCTTTATGTCTGGGATATTCCCTTTGCCATTCCTGTGGAAGTGTCCATATATGGAGAAATTGTGAGTTTTGGAAAATCCTGGTTTCTCACAAGAAACTCATTGAAATTTGACAGCTAACTTCTTCCCAGATTCTGACAGCTCGGATTCTGTTCAAGCTGGAGGGTCTCGGCTCGACTTCCCCAGAGACGATTTCTTCCCAGGGAGTGGCGGGAGGCTGGAAGAGGAGGGCAGGCTGGCTCTCCTCCTTGATGCCCCAGGGAGGAGGAGGGCTGGGTGTGTGCGTGGGAGGATGGGACAGCACATCTAACTTCCAGAAGTGCTCATCGCTTCTAGCTGCAGCCAAAGTCAGCGAGAGCTGTGTTGTGGACTGATAAAAACTCTGAGAACAGAAAAATGAAATGTGGCGCTCTTATTCTGAGACGTCAAATATTAAATTGTTCTTTTGATCCTGTCCTCCGGGCCTCAGTTCCCCCCCCAGTAAAATAAATCTGGGACCGCTCTGATGTCAGAGCAGATTTATGAAAAGAAATTTGTGTGTGTCTATGAAGCTTGCAGGGGTGTGAGGAAACTAACAGTCTTATTTTCCTAGCAGGGTTTTGAAGTGTGCAGCAAGGTTATACACGGTGCAGATACAGGGTGCGGATATAAGGAAATACTATTTAGAGGTTTGCCTGGTGTGCCCCATTCTCTCTGTGCATTGAGTGAGTTGTGAAACCTGTAAAAATAATAATATATGTTCATTTGTAATTGAAGTCTTCATCATAGTGCATGAGCATAGGGGAGGCAAATAAAGGTTTGTGCATGTGCAATTATTGAATAACTTTCTAAATTACAGCTTCTTGCTAAAGCAGCGAGAGGATCAGGCTAGTTTAGTGAGTGATGGAAAAGGTCTGTAACACCATTCTGTGCAGGAGTATTCTTACTCCCTACAGCAGGATTTTCTTTCCTTTACCAAGTCTCGGTGTATTTACTTCATTGTTATTTTCTGGATTCAGTAATTCTTAGTTTTTTCTTCAGGGCAGAGACCACTGGCTGCTTTGCATTTGTACATTACCCGACACCGGGGGCACCATTCCTGGTGGCCTTTTGGTCCTACTGTATCAAACATAATAAATAATGTTCTAAGCTCCAGATTGCAGTGTGATTATATGTTTATGCATATATATATGAACACATGTATTTTAAAGCCCTATACTACAATTTATTCTGTTAGGCTTGGTCACAGTTAAATGAAAAATATCCATCTTTTTTCTATGGAAACTTTTAACATCCGTTTTCTCAGGATGTGTGTACAAAATTTAATAGCGAGGCCTTTCTAAAATCTCAGAAGCTGAAAATATGTCTTTACATCAAGTAAGGACAATGTGGATTTAATTTCTACTTTTGCATGAAGATATAGTATTGGAGAAAAGAAATTGAGATGAAATCTTGACTCCACATAAATTGAATTTCTCCATAGCTTTCAATGAAATTGGAATTTTGCCTTAAGTGTGGGAAAGAGCATTTAGCTATAAACATTATGCCTTTGTCTGCTACATTTCACTCTCTTGAGAAGGTTCATACAGATATTTTTAGCCTTACCTGTATTTTCTTATCTTTGGCTTCTGAAATCGGTGCTGTTATCCAAAAGCAGTACCTGCCTTCCACTTTTCATGCACAGAAACCTCTCTAAGGCTGAGATATGCCTGAAAGGATAAATTAAGTAAGAAAGTGCATCCAAACACAGAGGAGGGAGCTAGACTCTTAATTCCCTCTAACTCTTTATAACCCCCATCCGTACAGAGCACACCACCAAATCAGTTACTGCATTCCCGTACTCTCAGTGGACATTGGAGAAGTTCTGTACTCCCAATGCGAGTATGAAACACTATTGCTTTTCTGGACTATTTGAGAGCCCTGGGCAAGGTTATGTCAGCATAACTAGTTTTGTGTTTGTCTGCAGTGACCTTTCCTGGGCTTTAAGAGGAAATCACTGTGCTGAAGTCTCCAGTTCCGTGTAGGTGAATTGGGTGCAAATGCCATAACCTCGAAAAAATTCCTCTTCACTGTTGCAGCAACCCAAGTCGAACCTGGACAACGTTCCACAGTGCTTTTAGTCTTTGGCACCCACCTGTCAAGTTCTTTTCCAAAACAGCTGAGACAGAAACCTGAGAAAACCCTGCTGGGAAAGGGCAGTCATATGGGCAAGTTCTGGTGCACCATGCAGGTAGTTTGCAATTCCCAGTATGGGCACAAGGCCCACAAACAAGAATGTGGCAATTTGGGATCATGTTTCCTCAGCCCTTGTAAGACATGTAAGATGTTTCATCCAGGCAATTGTATTACATTACCCTCTGTTCCTATTTTCAAATTGGAGACAGGAAGAGCAGCATATGGTGAAGAGAAAAATAACATTTAGATGCCTGGCAATGCTGCCTAGGTTCATTGCAATAGTGCCTAGTAACCTTTCTCAAGGGTAGAGACCTCATCTACTGGGCACTGTGCAAACAGTGCAAAATATATAACACAGTGTCTGCTCCGGGGATCTCACAAGCCAAACATGACCAACAGGCAAAGCAGGTACCTGGAAAGTGAAAACACAAGAAATTAAGTTAAGCAGGACTCTTCTCTGACCGCTATCCTTGCTTATGGTGGCAGGCAGTTCAGTAGAAGTAATTCTAAGTCTTTATGTTGTATCATTGGATGCTAGGTTTTTCTTAGGTGCAGGGCATGTCAAAACATTGACATAAGTTTGTTCCAAATTATTCCTTTGCTTGGCTTAATAAACCATTAGAAAAATAAGAAATGTAATAATAACATAATTTTATTTTTTGAGTTCCAGGGGCCCCAAATCTAATAAGAGAGAAACACTGCATTGCATGTTATTTATTTTTGTCAGGCCTTTGATCCAAAGTAACTCAAACAAATAGGATCAGTTCACAGCAAAGTAGACAGACCAGGATAAAAGAAGAAGAAACATCCTGCAGGAAAACAAATTCCTGATCTGGGTACAAGTCACATTTATTAGAATTATTAGAGTTATGGACTTTGAGAAAATACAACATCAAAAGCAAGTTTTCAGTCTGTGCAACTGTGGATGGTGGACTCATTAGAGAGAGCCTGTTCCTAAGTCATGCAAATGGGCTTGCTACAGATAAGACTAATTTTTTTAAAACCTGATCAAAAGTGTTCATGTTCCAACCATGAGGTTATATTATAATGACAATTTAGACAGCAGGATCTTCAAATGTCCACACAGTTATAGCACTGCTATGTTTATTAGGGGCTTGTCCAGCAGATTATTAGGACAGCAGCAACTGCAAATTCTCCCTCTAATAAAGAGGGCACAGAACTGGAATCAAGAAACCTGGCTTCTGTCACTGAGTCTTTCATTGATTTATTGAGTATTATAACTTATCCATTATCTCTTTGGGCCCCAGTCAGGATGTGGAGACTCATGAGAGTAGTTGTGGTCCAGACAAGATGACACTGTCACCAAAAGCTCCCAAGTGGAGTGGCTCAGAGCACTCTGTATTGAATGGACACCAGCAGGATAGTGACTTCTACCAACTAGAAGAAGCATTTTTCTCCAAACCTGAAAATTATTCAGCCCTGAAGTGCCAGAAATTGAGAGGAAAGAGCTCTTTGGGAGACTTGAGTTTTCAGATGATAAATCAGATTTTTCTCAAATCTCTTTTGCTTGGTTGAAAACTCAGTTTGACATCAAAACGAGGTGTTGACAGAGAACTTTCTACCAGCTGTACCTCAGTCTCATTGGAAGAGACAGGTAGTTCCTGTGAACAGATGTAAAGGCGGAAAACAGCGAGGAGACAATCATCTGTGGACTTCATGTGCTGCCTCAAGGAATTCTGCCAGCTCTGTGCTCCTCTCCTTCTCCTGGCTCAGGAGTATCCTGAGGCATGTACATGTGCTCTTGAGACCAGAAAGGTAAATTAATTCTAAGGTATCAGACTTTTGCAAATTCAGTGGAGCTCACTCTCTATAGTTTTTAAAAAAAGGTCTGATGAAATTGAGCGTTATTTGTATTATGATATTATACTTTATTTCATTAATAAATTCAAGGAGTTCTTAGGTTGTGTGCATGGCTGAGAATGTTTTATTGGTTGTTTTATTTCTATGAATAACATCCACTTTAATGGGAGCAGAATATTTATTTTCTCACAGATAGATTAATATGGCATAATATAGTGCAGGTTTTGTCACATAGCTATATTCAATGCCACTATAACCTGATTTGGGATAAAATATAGAAGCACGTCAGGGAACATCTGATTTTATAGCTTTTAAATTTAGTATAATATAAACTCAGCTCTCTCACTGAGAATTAAAGTCATTGCAGGACAGAAAATTTTTGAGCAAAGTACAAATCCATTATTCAATATGCAAAGTTCCAGACATGGTGTTTTTGTTTAGAGTCACTGCCCCTGTGTAATGCTGCCTTTGTCTGAAAAAGTCTTTTTTTTTTTTATAACATGAAAATAACTTCTCTGCAGAGGTGTTTCTTATCTTGTTTTTTAACTTCAGGACGACCTAAATGTTTTAAAGAATTTTATTGACCATGTAATGTGATACCAAGAAGTCAGAAGAAGGAACAGCAGATCTGAGTCGCAAACTCTTTGCATATTTGAGACAAATCACGTGTTAGGGATGGCACTGTAACCTACACAATAAATAATAACCTGTGTATTAACTCATTCCTGAAAGAACTGGATGCCAAACACATTTTAAGCCTGGTTAAAAACCAGTTTTTCAAAACACATCAGAGGGACTAAACATTTAGGAGTCAATCCTAAATGCACTAAATCCAACAACAAACCTCCTGTTCGTGACACCAAGGCTATGGAGCTCAGTGAAAGAAATGGACACAGTTTCTGGGAACTTCAACATATATTAGGTACAAAATGCTTCTGCAAATCAAGTGCTTGGTTTCCTGTCTAAATCTGAATGAAATAATTTTGATAATTGTGGTTCCAGTTTTGGTTTTCTCTCTGGACCGAGGCCATGCTAGACCCCAAGGAGAAGCTATGGGCCTTGTTCTCCCTTCCTTAGCCTAGTCCTCCTATCAGCCAACAGATGCTAATTTCTCCTCCACTTCACCTAACGTAAACATATATCCTAACCACTTGCTTTGAAACAGAACACAATGTTTTTTCAGTCTGCATCATCATCCCTTGTGTTACAAAGGGGAAAATAATGTCTCTGTGGAGAAATCTCTGTGAAGGAAATATCGCATCAAAAGTTTTTCTGAACTAACAAATAGCCAAGAGCTTCCTTTGTGCCTTTATCTATTTCTTTCTGGGCTTTCACTAATTGCTAACGTGGATGTAGCCTCTTTGTTTTGCCGTTTGCTGGTACTCCCACATTCATTTTAAATTAGGGTCCTTGTGCATATTGGACCTTTTATATTTCAGCGTATGTTGACATATTTTCCCCTTTTAAGTGAATAATGAAGTGGGTAGTGACCTCTGAACACATGCATTTGTAGAGGCTGAAAACAGAGACCAAGGTTAGAGACTCCAGGTTCTGTTATCAGAGGTCCCTGAGAAACCACAGGATGTGTCACCACATCCTTAACCTCTCTCACACCCGTGTCCTTTAGATCACAGAGCAGACATCTTGCAACATGCAATGCAATGTGCATTTGCAATATCAAGACATGGGGGTATGGAAGCTTACATGTGGCAAACTAGAAGAAAACAGTGTTTGTAATAAGGATATGAATGTACTGTCTTTGGATATCTGCACAGGAGGTTTGTCACTATTTCAGGACGTGCCACTGCAAGGAAAGCTTGATCAATGGTTTGAAAATTTTTTTTTGCAATTATTATTATGTACTTTTAGACTAGTGCAGCTTATTGCTATATCTGTGGTGTATCCAAGGATATGTTTTCCCAGCAGATACCAAAAGGAGGGACAGAAATCATGGTACTAGGCTGGAAAGAGCGTCCTGATACAGCTCATTGCACTACAAAGTCAGGAGCGCTTTGTGGACCAGTGGCAGGCAACTGATAAATGGCATCTGCCCTGCCATGAATGTGAAGCTCATTATTTGGGAACTACCTATTTAATGACCAGTCTCTGTCTGGTTTGTTGGAATGTCCATAAATAGTAGTAGGAACATAAAGGGCTTCTATAGCAAATGGTGGAGCTGCCTTTGACACTGGAAATCACATTTGGGTGGTTGGTGCAGACCAGCTTGTCTGAATGTTGTTTTAGTTGAGTCTGAAAGTAGCTGAAAATTTGTTAAAAAAATTCTTTTCACAAAACAAGCAGACAGCTGAAATCACTGCTGTTCAGTGGGCTCTGGAAAGAAACTTTTGTTGTTATGACTGATCTGAAGAGTTTAGAAAAGCATTTGCTTTCCACAGTTTTCTCCCTCATTTTATCTGGGGCTTTATGTTTTCTTCTGTGATCCCAGCTTCTGTTTCCTCTTCTTTTTGGTTGTGTTTCATCACTGAAAAAGAAAGGGTGAGATAAAGAGAAAAGACATGAAGAGGAAAAAGAGATGTTATTAATTTAACATTTTGTTGGAAACCCCTTCATTTCTAATGAGAGGGGGTTTTTGTCACCCAAAGGAAATAGTTCATTCTTAACAACATGTAGTGCACAGGCTATTGCTTTCAACTTTTCCTGTGGAAAATAAATGAAAAGAAGCTAAGCTACCTCCTTGATATACAAATGCACATAACTAAATTCACAGTGCTTAAGATTAAAAGATGAAGGGACCCAAACCTCCCAAACAGAGAACTTTTGGAGAGCTCTGCAACTGGCCTCAGTGCTGACTCCACTGACCAAAGATGCTAGGGGCACTATTCAGCCCTCTGAGCCATCAGAGCTGCCTTGGGGTGTCCAGCCCAGCCTCCAGCTGCCTGTCCAGAAGGATGTGGCTTGCTCAAAGGTCCTCAGACACTTTGGAGCATCTAGATGGCACTAGCAGCCTATATTTAGGCACCTGAACTGAGCCCCAAGGGTATGATTCAGCTTCAAATTCAGACATTTGGATGTCTACAGTGTGCTCTAGGTGTCTACACTCTCATCCTGAAGAGAGACCCAGTTTGTCTACACACAAACATCTAGTCTTGTCTGAAATGCCCTTGGATATTGGAGGGATCTCTGTGGGGCTGGCAGATACTAGTGTGGGTGAGCAGAATCACTCCATAAAATCCCTCGACTGCGCTGGGTTTCCACACGTTTCTCCCAGACAGACACCTCCGCTGTAGATGTTTCCACTGGGGCATCTCAATCTGGAGCTGGCAGCCCCCGGGTGGCATCCATGCTCTCACACCCCGCATGCTCAGCCAGGAACAGATGGGGAAAGTACTCATGGTGCACTTACTGCAAACCAGACCCTGCCTGCCCAAGTGGCAACTTGATAAAATGACAGTCTCGTCCTCTCCTTTAACAACCGTTCTTGAGAAATCATGAAGGAGGAGAGCCGGGATAGCACGGTGATGGTCTCTCTGTGTTGCAAGGAAGGAACATTGCTATTCCCTTTAACCTGATGGCTAGTAACAGCTGTGGCTAGGTGACTCCCACTAGCTCTGACTACCTTTTAGCACTACTGCTGCTCTGATTTTGGCAGGCAAACAGTTCATAAAATTGATTTATAAGGGAAGAATCCTCCTTATACAACACAATTCAGCTTGTATATAACTAGGAGGCCAGGGCAAATTTTTGGCACCTGCTGCCAGCCTACTTTTTGGAATGGTGAGTGGGAAAATCTGCATCATTCTCTGAATTGCATTGAAGGAAGACTGCACTGAGCAATGATCTACTTGTAGAGATACTTACCTGAATCCCTGAACTGTATCAAGGCTAGCAGTTTCAGGATCACTTTTCCTAGATATGAGAAGCCCTTTAGGTGAAAAGTGGAGAAAAGTTGATCTTTAAGTATCTCAGAAGCATTTGTCCTAGAAAACAAAGTTATTCCTATATTTGCAAGGAGAAAAAAAATCACCTGGACATCTGGGGCTGACAGAAAACCTTGAGAACCTGCGTAAACCAACCCTAGAGCACAATTGTTTTCTGCATTTTCTCATGTAATGGGTAGGGAAAGTGAGGCATGGCACAACTACAAGTTTTCCCTGGAGGCCCACAGCAAGAGATGCTGGCGTGATCCTCACACGTGTACCTTAACCCCCATCTATTCTGTGCAGGAGTCAGGTTGAAGTAGGAGCGTGTTAAGACACTCTTCTCTAGTAAACCTTGAAATGCACCAGGAGAGTGTGTGCAGTTACTTACTGAATCTCAGTTTAAACTTCTCCAACTAAATCTCCTTAGTGAGAATGCAGGAGAACTCCAGATAGGAGCCCTAATGAAAGGAAATGTATTCCTTTACTCAGTCAGTGAAATAAAGTGGACACCAGCTCAGGTCTCCACTAAAATGATGATGATGAAGACTGAAAAGCAACCTCAAGACTAATTTTCTAAGTTTCAAACTGTGAAATATTGCACATTTAATATTTTTGTAACATTGTAACCCTCCCACACAGGGGAGGAATAGATTATGACCCTCCTTTCCACACTATTCCTGATTTATACCCATCTGAGATTAGAGGCTCTAGAGGTTCATCATAAAAGTGCTGACCCAGCCACTTGTGGGGCTGTGATAAATATTGCATGAGATATCCATACATGCAGAAATCTTTTATGGAACATTAATCACTGCTAACTTAATGCTGTTGGATGTTTTACTATTTTGTAAGTACTAAATGATTCATTAAAAAAGCTGATTTACTCTGAACTTTGCCCCAAACTTTTGGTAGGGTGACAATGGAGAGATGCAGGAGCAGCAGAACTCCACTTTGAACGTGAGCTCATTCAGGATAGGGAATGGGGAGAGATCAGCTTTCCTCTCTTTTTCTGTCCCTTTTTCTTTCCCATAATCTTTCTCTGGAGTTCCCAACCTAAAGAAGGGCTCATGTACCACTTAAAGCTACAGACTGTGGACATTCACCCCTTTAATTTATAGCGCTGGACCACAGACACTCCAGCAGCACTTCTAATTTTCCTTTCGTTGCAAATCTTTACACTTCTCAGCATTTTTTTCTTGCCCCAGGCTTAGACCAAGCCTTAGGCAATATTTGTCTGAGTGAAAGCAAAGGCATGATTCATCTCAGCAAAGGCAAGCATCTACTTTGACATGTATGACACTCTAAACTTGCTGGCTATACGACAAGCCTTTCTTCAGCTGGAAGGGGAACCTAGAGATGAGCCTTCACCTTTTGTAGCCATCAGTGGCAAACAAGGCTCAGATGACGTTACGTGTTTCCAATTCAGATATTCCACTTTTAGTTAGGCCACCCCACATCTGAGCTTCCTATCTAATCAATGAAGAGAAACGTCTTCTGGGGAAGATTTCTCTCACCCTAAAATAGGACAGAGAAGCTGTGAAATCTATGATCTACATGCACCTGCTTCTCTTCACGATCTGTAAAGAAAGCCAAGGCAATTTGCAGACTTTTATAGATAGATGAGGTAATCTCATCCATTAGCATCAGGTTCAGCCATATGGACCATGCGAGATGCCCTAGGGCATTGTGGCTGCCCCCAGTAGTCCTTCTGGAAGGCTCCGATCCTGTGCCATATCAACCAGCCCTGAAGATGTCTCAAGGCCCTTGGACACCTTCAGACACCCATGTATAGATAAGTGAATTGAGTCCTTTGTGTTATTCATTTATACTCCTCCCCGCACCTTGCAGGGTTTCTATTTGAAATAGGAAAGTAATCACTCTTGTCAATATTTTAAGAGAGAAGGAACTTATTTTTACAAGAGCCTGCTGCAAATACTGGAAATTAGAGTCAAAGCTGAACTTCTGAACTGTGGTCTCCAAAAATGAGGCTTGTTTTTCCTCTTACTGGCAAGCAGATCGGCAGCTCATGCAATCCAGTTTTAGGCTAGAAGGGTTTTGGCTGTTTGTTGCTGACTGGGCTTGTGATTGTGCAGATCACAGACGTTTTCAACATCCTGTGGACCATGGCTGACCTTCAAGTGCTTGTTTCCTTCCTTGGCTGACTCTCTTTATTTGCTTCCCACAGTTTGATTTCCTTGGGAAGTATGGAAACTTTCTCCCTCCTTTTACTACTGCCCCAGCGAGCAACATCTGATGAGCTGTGTGCATCTGCCAGCTGGAGCTGCTGGCACAGATCTCTGCTGGGCAGGTGTCTTCATTGCTCTTTCATGTAACAGCTGAACACCTGTGTGGCATAAGACATTCAAGGATTTATGGAAAGCAGGGCTATATTTGTATGGAAAAAAAGCCTCTGGTTTCAGACTTCTTCTCTAAAGCTAGTTTTATTTTTTTTATGGGAGATGTTGAAACAGAGAATTTGGGTGTCTCATGTAGAGTTTGTTTTTCAGCAGGGCTTTTCTTTTGTTCCAGAACACCCTTACTAGCAAACTGTTTGCATGACTAAACAGGATTTTGTGACTGCACCACATTAGGAAACACACATACCAGTAGGATGAACAGAGTTGATGTATCTTGTATCTTTTTATAAAATCATGAGTATATATCACAATTTAGACTTGATTGTCCATACAGAGTGTAACTTGACCACAGACATCCTATAACATAGAGCAGAATGCACCGATATTCTCTTATTTGATGCTGGAGAAATAAAATTTAAAGATAGCAATCAAGCCAGCTAAATGAGAGAGAAAAATACAGAAAACCTACGCTGCATTTTAGCAATGCTAGAAACTCTTTCTATTTCTTTTGTTATGTCTTCCATTTTCCTGTCAATATCTGTATTTTTGAATTCTCCTAATATGTAACTGCATAGAAAAACTCATACATTATGTTGGCTTAAAAGAAAAGTAACCTTGTAAACATCTTCCTGGAGGTTTTAAATGTTAATGAGAAGTTCTTGCTGAGGGCAACCCACGCAACTCTGAAAAGTGTAAACAGCAAGGAGGAAGGGGAATTACAGAGGATGGTACAAGGTGGTATAATTATCTGTAACGGGCTGGAATTACTGAAAGGAAGATGTAGGCAGGTTGTAGGGAAATGACTGTGAGCACTGGTATGATGAAGCTGTGGAGCAGTCCCCTGGTTTGCTTGGTGTAGTGTTGTTGCAATGGACAACAGAGGACCTTTTTAAAGGACAATAAATTGTCTGTTAAAAAAAAGTTGTGCAGCAACAAAGTACTATGTTTATACAGTCAGTCTATACATCTAGCCATCTTTCTTTGGTCCCAACCCTGCCATGTGATAGGTGTACATCTGGCAATCTGGAAAAAGGGGAGTGAGGAGCTGGTTGCCACCACTGGAACAATTCATTTCACCTATTGCTCTCTGTCTCACTCCAAAATACTCTGAAGAACAAGGTTAATTGTTGATTTTTGCTCCTGAGGTCAAAACAGAACTGCTGTTGCATGTACAACGCAAACAATGTCCACTGGATGTTCAGTAAATTCATCTCTTGAGGAAACCCTGGATTTACTTGACAGATTCAATATGCTGTCCATACACCAGAGATCTAAGTTACCTGTTTGAGGAGGAGCTATAGCTGAGAGCCCTTTCATGCCAACACAACCTGATGAGCAACCCTTCCCAGACAAAAAAGTGAAGCATCATTGATCAACACTAGAATTTTTTTAAAGAAAGTCCTTGTTCCTTGACGTGTTTTGCTGTCATGAGGAGAAAAGAAATCAAGAAACCATATGAATTTCATGTAAATTTGTTAAATAAAGAGAAATTGTAATGGCTATTACTAGAGAAAAACAAGCAGTTGTGCTCATACAAAGTTATAAAATATTGGAAAGGACATCTTGAATATGAAGTCAGACTACACTGGAATCTAATTGCTAATGTAACTCTAGAAGAAACCAAAGCTGTTACAGAAGTTATTTCCCACTTGGGAAAGTCTGTGGGAAGCCTGACTTCCCTGCCTCTCATCAGAACTAACAAAGCTTTTCAGAGAGGAAGTCTTCTCAGGTGATGGGATAACGATAGGAGAGGGGACCTGAAATTCTGCTTCCTGCTCTGTCTGGTTCAAATCATGGACCTGGCCTCCAAACTGTAATTTCTTAGCTAAAGCTAAAGAACCGCAAAAGCAGGGTGAAAATAACCCTAAGCTAAATGTGGGAACTGTGGGACCATGTCACGGGTGGTGGGCATGTGTGACAGCACCTGGTGTTGGTGGGGAACAAAAGAGGCCATGTTAGTAAATGCACAGCATCTCTCTCTCTCTTCTTTGGGTTAGCAATGATTATGTATGCGAAGTGGAGCAATTCCCATGGGAAGCTGGAGAGACCATGGAGAGCCTGGCTGGTGGAGGGGCTTGTAGACCAATCTCTTTGTGCTGTCTCTCTCTGCCTTTTTCATTTTAATCAAATGTTTTGTTTCTGTTGAAATCGGTACAGGCATCCCTTAAAAATGGCTCCATTGTGAATGATTCTTATTTTCCTGCCAAAAGTCATTTTAGTGGGAAATGCTGGAAAATCCTTTTGTTTGCTGGCAATCCCTCCTTGTGGAAGACCAGCTGCTCATTTCTGTTAACAGAGCAGGTCTTGATTCCTCAAGGGAAGTACACTGTACCAGCATAGCCTGCCCAGATGCAAGTGAAAAAGCATAGGAAAGCCATTGGGGAAGAAAAAGATTCAAAAATGAAGATTGTTTTTAGTTGCAAGAGTGTCTGGCTTTGCTTAGGGAATGATTCATGACCTCGTGACAGTGTATGCAGCAATGCTTCCTCTTGTTAAGAACATTTTTGCCACGCTGGGCCCCATCACATCAACCTGTGCTGATTCTTTGGGCTTTTGATCTTTCTCCTCCAAGTCAGGAGGAGACTGACACTCAGTTCACCCATTTCTCTAGAA
>VYZW01023902.1:32930-52156 GCA_013401315.1 Balaeniceps rex
GACCTGTGGTTTTTGCTGAAACCAACATTTTCATCTGCATTCTCCTGGCAGTGATTCTGTGTAGCACCAGTAAGAAATTATGCAAGAAGAATGCCTTGATACTATGCTATTTATATGTATGCAATGCCAAATGAGTAAGAAGCTATACGTAGATGATTATAACGTGTCAGCACTTAAGAACTGATAGAAGTAAATGACACCCTTGCTCACAGACACAACGCAGTGGCAAAGGCTTGAACATGCAAAAAAAGTGGGGTCCCCATTTTCCCATAAGGAGAAGAAGCTCAGAGNTGATTACTACTGCTGTATCTGTTATAGAGCAGTGTAGTTATGAGGAGGAGGACTTGATTGCAAATATTATTTACTGTCAGATCCTTTTCCCTGGTATAATTCTGCTCAGCATATTCTTCTGAGTTCTGCCTTGGGTCAGCTCTTCATGCCATTAAATAAGTAGTAAATCCAAGTAACCTCCCCTTGTTCTCATGCAAATGTATGTAAAAATGACAACTGAAATTTATCAGAAATTCATGGTCAGGTTCTCAGCTATATTACACCACCAGTTTCTCAGCACCAGCTGAGAATCTGACCCTAGCATTGGGCTTTTTTTTGTCACCTAGATTTGATTAGAAATCCCTTCCTTAAAGCCCCTGTAAACATGTCTCTTTAATTCTATTTTAAATTCTCAGCAGAATAAGAATGTGTCTAATTTACCCCTGCAGAATGTGGCTAGAAGAATGCTCTTCAGTGCTGAAACACTTTATAGAGCATCTTTAAAACACTTTATGGAGACACTAATGGAATTTTCCTCCTTTCTACCCAGCATTCCCATTTCTAAAACTTCAAAAATATACCAGCCAGCAGAATGCAGAACATGAATTGCTTAAAATCAGGCATCTTTCCTCTCCTTCCCTTCCCCCACGTAAAGCAATTTTCTTTTTAAATGTTTCAAAATTTGCAGCTGTGCTACTGTAACAGGATGTTCTTAGCTATGGGAAACATATGAGCATCTGTATACTCTCTGACTCAAATTGTTTTAATTCAATTTTAGTGTACACTTGACGTGATGAATTCAAGTCATGTAACTATTGAATAAGCATTGGGGAAGATGGATTGAGATGGGGAAAAGTAAAGTGTCATCAAATGACACATTTTCTTCCACCCTATCTCAATGTCAAGGACACAAAAGGAAGGGAATGAATTAGTGTGAACAAATATAGTTAGAGACTTGTATTCCGGTATCTATTGCATTGCTCCCAGTTTCAATTCAGACTGTCAAGGAAGCATTCGGGTACTGGACTGAAGATTTACAGGGAAGAGGTAGCAGCACTAGGGGAGAAGTATGAAAAATGGAGCTCTTGGTGACCTCTCTGTAATGTTTTATATTCACTGGAGTTGCCAGTGTTACATCTGTCCAGGTTTCCTTTGAGACGATTACAGACGAAGGACGATCCCGTGACGAGAACGCTTTCACCAGCCAGGGAAGTCCTGCAGCCCATTCTTTTTTCTGCCCCAAAATTTCCATATGATCTTGGGCTAACCATACAACAGGGCTTGAGGCACAGTCACAGGAGAGGTGGGGAGTGAATTAGTGCAGCTTAATGAGTGCTGTTGGTGGCCGGTCATGTTTGCGCTTTTGGCTGGCTCCAGCCCCCAGGAGGTGGTTGGTAGAAGCCAAGTGCATGTTTTGTGCACTGTCACCACTGAACAGTTATATGTGATGCTCTGGTAAACAATAGCTGTGAATAATATGACAGTACAGATTATAATATATTGTCAAAATAGTTATCCATTACTTTTAAAATGGAACTGACAAAAATGTAGTTAAATTCATCCTGATTTATTAATGACTCAACAGAACACTTCAGTTCCAGTAAGTGAGGAGGCAGACAACCACATATTTCATCCTTTGAGGGACTGGGGTCTAAATTCTGGTTCAAGGAAGAGCCTGGTTATTTAATATTCCTCTTTAGTACCTAGTGCTGCTATAAATCCTTCCTATGATGGTTAGTTAAATGGTATTTTATATTCCTGATATATTGATTAAGAGACTAAATTAAATAGCTTCTGTTAGATTAGTATTTTCTTCTGGGAGCAGTTGAGCAGCAAAGGCTGCGTGACTTCTTCTGGAGATGTTGGGGAACCCCCATTGGTCTGCAAAGGCAGACTTGGGCTTGTGATGGATATGCAGTGAATGCAAGAGCCTGCCATGTGTGCCTGAAAGTCAAAGCTTGTACTGAAAAACTTCACAAGAGGGAAACTGTGGTAGGGCAAGAGCATGAATCTGCACACAATTTCTGCATTCAGAGGGTTCAGGAAATCAGTCATGACATAGTAGAGAACTACTGACTGATGGTAATGTACGACCACTGTCAAGAAACTTCATCTCTCAACAGCTTTTTCCTCTATCAGTTGCACTGATTGCCTTTCTGGATGTGATGAGGCTTCAGCTGTGTTTTGCAAAATGCTTTGCAGTCCTCCTCTGAGATGTATTAATGCCTGATATTTGCAGGACATACTGTTGCTTAGTAAAGATTTGTCCTTTTGCTAGCAACAGCTTTCACTCATGGCCTCTATTCACCGACAACAGAAGTGGCCTGATTCAAATGCATGCTTGGCTCAGATCATGCTCTCCCAATGACGTTTTTCTGTACCAGGTCCAGCGATTGTTTTGAGCGAGACTCCTCATGCTCTTCTGAGTCTGTTGGGCTTTTTGTTTTGTTCTGTTTTGTTTTATTAACTGATGGGAGTTTTGAACAAAGCTGTTCACAGCAAACATTTCAAGTTTTCCTTTGCCTGCTGCTGTTCCTCAACATACAGCCAGCAGACATTGTTGGGAAAGTACCTCTGCCAAGATGCATGTGTGCATGCAAACAATATCCAAATAAAGGGGTGCCCCCAAACAGAGCCTTTAAATATAGTTTTCAAGAAACTTATACTAATGCTTGTGAATTGGAATATTACCTGGACTGAACCTTTCACAAAGTTCCCCTCCCTTAGTCTATACCTCAAGCCATGTCTCATAAGCCAAATTTATCACTCCACATAGTTATTTTAAAGATATTTCTATAGGTAAAGCCCAACCCAATTGGTCCCTGTCCAAAACTAATTATTGTTCTTTTAAAAAAGATAAATATCTCAGTATATCTTGTGTACTAAGCAGATAACCAGAGTTATAAGAAAATCTGATTTTTGTTCAGAAAAGATGCAGAAGAAAATTGCAGACTTGTAACAGTGAAAAACCACAGTCCTGAGGAAAAAAACAATAAAAAAAATTGTCTGAGATTTTCAAAGTGGAATCAGGATTTTAGATATATACTGTATTCAATGGACATGTATCTGAATCTTTGGAAATTTAATCCTCAAAATGTATGCTGCACCTCTTACCTTTGTATGCAACAGGCTCCATGTCTCAGGTACAGGATAGGGGAAAACAGATATAAATTATTGTAAAGGAAGAGACCACACTAGAAGGGCAGTGGTCACACACTGTGTGACATCCTTGGCCTTAAAATGCAACCCTTGCCCCTTGGCAACTCTCTTTGTATCTTGGGTCTAAGGTGAGGATGGAGAATGGCTCTCTGAGCACAAATTATTACACAGCAGAGAATTAATCTAGAAGTTCACTATTAAGATGCAAATCCATAGGCAAGAGGGCTTTGTTAAGTCCTTAAAATTTTAGTTATCTGCTAAGTCAAAAAATAGGGACAAAACACATTTGAGGAGAACCTGCATTAGTTGAAAGCCATGTTTTGTCTAGTCAAAATGATTAAACCTTTTGTATTATTATTATTTTTTCCCAACATCTGGAAGGTAAAGACTGAAAAATGTCAGGTACTCATCCAGGAAAACCTTACACTCTGCAAAAGCTGTATATAACAGCTTCTGAAGTGATAACTTCTCTCTCTTTGGGCTTGTTAGGCCACCAGATACCCCTCTATACCTCCCATGATGGTGTCAGCACCTTTTACATAGGGTAGTGGTTTTGTCAGGATAAAATATATGGTACTTTAGCAGCAACATTGTTCTCTAAAGAAGTTCATACCACCATCTTGGATTCTCTCCACCATGCACTGCCTCAGCAGCAGCTGTGAAGTATAATGGATGAATTTGCTGCTGTGGGGAAAACTGGTGAAGCATACAGCTGGGCTTGCCTCATTGCTGAGGAAAGAGTGAGGTCCTGCTCCCCTGCCTCCGCCTCCCACCTGCCTTTGACACCCAGACACCTGCTCTTACTGCTTCCCATAGCACCCCTCAGACCTCTATCCGTCCCATTTAACTCACTGTGCCTGCAAAAATTTATTTCCTTTTTTTGCTCAGGTTCACTTTTCACGCAGATGGCTCAGTGTTTACAAACTTTCATAGATGTCTTCACTGGGGTCAGGTGCACTGAGGGATTCCCTCTGTTGCCCCATTATAATTTTCTGAGTTGGGAGAGGTAGTAATTCGAAGTCTGTATTTCAGTATTTTTTTCTGTGTTGAATTCTGTGTTATTCTAAGGACTGTCCCCAAGACATTTGAGAAAATTTACCTCTGTGCAGTTTTTATCATGACCAATTGCCCCGTGTTTTTCTTGTCAGCTATGATGCCAGATCAGCTCTCCGAGGACTTTGCTGTTCCTATTAGTGGCAAATGCTGAAAAGTTGCCTCAGTGGCATAACTTGATTTGCTGAGGAAGCTGGTAAGAATTGGAGTCATGTCTATTACCAAGACCATCCATCCTCTTTAATTTTATGATGCAGTAGCATTTTGTTGTTAGCCTGTTTCATAGAAGTGTGCATGCCAAGGACGCTGGCTTGGTACAGGCTACAATAGTTGATTTAAATACCTCTTGACTTTTGTGGAAATAGAAAACAGACTTCTGGGAAGGCATATAGCTTCAAGTGGAAGCTGGGGACTTCAGAGGTTTTAGCCTTTCAGAGCCCTCTTCTGCTTGCAAGAAGGTTTTGTTGTTTTTCTGCTAAGTAGCAATGGAAGTTAATCATAAAGAACACCAGGAAACGATGGGAGAGCCTGCTTTCATGCAATGGCACTAACAGGCTTGAAGGTCCATCCCCAAAATGAGACAAAACCCCCTCCAGGGTGAAGTTTTAATTTCTAACAGTAAGAAAGTTCAAAATAAAATGAAGAACACTATCTGAGACTGACCTGATCAGTGGAGAGGACCTGAACAGTCACAGCAAAGTGCCTGCCAGATAAAATGCTGTCAAGGTCTGGGGCTTGTTCCTGTTGTGTCTGTAAGGAGCTTGACTTTCAGAGTTACTGATCCGAGCTTTCACGTGTAGCTTTTGGCACCTGCAACCAGTCTGATGGGTAGGCACCATCAGACATGAACATTTTGGCACCTTGATCTTAAAACTGTCATGTGGATTTTATGCTGGTGGCAAATATTGAACAATTATTTAACGGAATCATTCCAGTAGAACTAAACTCCCAAATTTCCAAAGAGTATGGGATTTTCTTTTTTCACATGAGCCCTCTCTCTCTGACCCTGGTAATGCCCGCATATGCTAGGACTTCCACCCTAGACACACATCTCGACTCTCCTCCCGTGTTTCCTCATTGCTGGCTGGGCACATGGCAGCTGATGTGGCAGGCATGCCCTGTGTGTAGGGAGATGACGTGCACTGGCTGGTTGGCTTGTATCATGGGCTGCGTGGCCAGCTGGTGGGTACATGCTCATGCAATGCCATTTCAGCACATGAATTCCCACTGCAGCTTTTCCTCACCAGAGGCACCCATTCATTCAGCTCTCCTTCTGCTTTCTGGACACTGGCTCTCAGGAAGCTTGTGGGAATTTCTGTCTTTAACATTCTCCCTCCCGTCTCTAAGTCTGTTGGAAATTGGAAGAGGGTTGAAATGCATTGGGAGAAAAGGGTGGAGAAGTGTCTGGCAGACAGAGAATATATTCACATGAAACCAGGCTAAGACATGGGGATGTGCTAATGACAACAAAGAGTCTGATTTCATTGTACAAAATCTAAATATGGTTAAAAAGTAAAAATAAAATAAAATAAGAATTGTCTAGGCAATGGTATTTCTTTTCAGTCTTGTATATGCTTGCAATCATCACAGCATTTTAAAATTTATTTTTCTTTCTTTTTGCATTGTTCCTTGCCTCTAGTCCATTTTCTTTTTAAGTCGAACAAGTTCATGGTGTCTCAGCTTTGCAGCAGTTGCAGTGTTCCTTTATTTTAGTAGAAAACACACACACAAGTGCACAAGATGCTTCAGATGGACAGCACTGGACTTTGCTGCAGACATGAGTACTGCTGCCTCATGGTCAGAAACTACAAGTCTGACTTGCAAATACTGCAAAAGGAGGATGCAATGTGAAAGGAGCTGGTGGAAAAAAACCCTGCAATCATAAAAAAACATCAATGCAAAACTCTCTTCCAATGCCTTGAGAACCAAAGTTAACAGCATTAATGTGCTTTGCTTCAGGATCTGCCCAGGGCTACACCAGGGAACTGTCTCTGCTCTCCTGGTGAAATTAAAGCTGAATGTCACCTTCTGATTTCTCTTGCCTCTCCCTCTTGATAGCTCTCCTTTCAGTGCAGGCCTAACCCAATTCTGCTTAGTTTGTAAAGCTTGACAAGATCACTACTCAAGGTGCTAAGTTTTTAAGGTGCATTCATTTTTCATTTCAAATTCTGCCTCTCAAGCTATCTATAGTTCAGCATTTAGGCTGCAAATAAAGCTGTAGCTGGTGAGCTGTGCGGAAAAAAGATGATAAATGAGTTAATACTGAGTTTGTCACAAGGCCATTTGCTTCATGAATTAAAACACAAATTGGCCTATGAGTTTAGGGTTTACCAGCCCTGCTACAAAATATGTTAGTGCAGAAATCTGGTGATAGCATGTTTGAAGGTCTATTTTTCTTAAAGCTAGGCAGCGGGGCTGCCCTCTCTCTCACTCTGGCACAAAGTCAAAAGAATAGAGAAGAACACTGTGCTCGTATGAGTGATGCTTTAAAAGGGGAGTGTCATACATGTATTAAATTAATCTCTTCAGGTCAGGGGAGCTGTCTGCTTAGTAGTGTCTGTCCATAAAGTATTATGTACTTGCGGTCCCATTTCCTGAGATCTAATTTATTTTTATGTTAAATAGTGCTTTTAGCTGGCCTTCTCTCCTTTTGGTAGTCTCAGCTACCATTGCTGTTAATTAAAGTAATACCTGACTCCATGCTAGAGAGCAGGACCACATGCCATGAGAACAGTACATTCCTACAACTTAAAACAGCTCCTATCATGAAAAACCAAGGACAACCCAGACCTGTAGGAGAAAGGATTTAACATGGAAAAAGAGGAGGTCATGTACTAAATGGCACATTAACCTCCATTTTTATTTTGATTTGATGTGGTGAGTGCATGTTACCCTTGGCTAAGAGGGCTAAGAGGGCAGCTTACCTTTCACTCCCTCTCTCGAAACCTGCAGACATCAGGTCTGAGTTCATGAGGTTTCTGCTCCGTCACAGCACCCCTCCTTCTCAGAGACTAGGCCCTAAGTCTCTGTAGGGCTACACTTCTCAGCCATGGTCTGTCTTCATTTGATGACTAAAAGTCCTTTTCTTCCTTTGACAGACTCTTCAGAACAAATCATTATCTTTTCACCCATGGCAAACAGAATAACGAGGAAAGGAGCACAGGACTGTGTGTATATTTGGCTAATGCAAATCATAAATGTCCTAATAAATTCTCATAAATCCCAGTCAGCCAAGTAACCTCCAGCTCAATGCATGAGACAGTGTGTAGTGACACATTCTTACCTCTTCTTCTGCGTTTTCCCTGGGCTCCATGTGCCTGCACAGCACCCACCAACACTAAAGCCTTTTCACCGCAGGGTAGCTGTGGTAAAGCATTCCCTACAATCCCTGCTGTAAGCGGGGGAAAAGTGACGGTGGAAGGCGGCAAGTAGCTTTCCATGAATTACACCACCGCCTTATTTCGCAGGGAATTCATGGTTGTTCATTTAACTTTGTCAAGTTACATTTGTTTTATTTTGGTTTAAATTTACCCATCCATCTTGGGCAGTATGCATACAGGTAAATTAAAATGTTTGTAGTACTGATAAAAATAATATGCAGAACTTCCTTGGTCTCCAGGCTGCCTGATGAGTTGCGGAGTGTGTTACCAGACGTAGTTCATTTGTCTTCCTTATCTTGCCGTAAGGTCAGGGAATACCACCTTTATCTTACATATGGGAAACTGAAACAGAGTGGGTAAAGCCTTGATCTTCACAGGTATGTAGGTGAAACGGGATCCAGAGGAAAGTAAGCGTTTAAACTGTAAGCAGATTCTTAAATAATTTTGAAGCTCTGGGCCTATGGGATTTCTCAAGGAAGGCTGTGGACGAGCAGGGAGCTGAGCCCAAATTTCTGTATGCTTAGAAAAACACTTTGTAATGATCCCAGATTTCACTACAGCCAGTTATGCACAGGCAAAGGTAAGTAGCTATTCAAGTGCTAAATATTCGTTTTTCCTGAGTGAGTTTGTGAGGAGCTTTGCCCTTGTCAGCTGCAAACGTGAAGATTAAGCCTACTGAAAGAAGTGGTACTTTTTTATATGTCACCCTGAGAAGTTTCCTAAGAAGTAGATCAGAGAAAGAGGCTCTCCTGCCTTGAAAGGCAGGTTTCAGCTGTGGTTTTTACCTCCTGTTCGGGTGTTTCATCTCTCTGAAAAATGCCCGAATCTGTCAAAGATCTGAGATCTTATTTTCTGTGGTCCTCCTGGAGACTGTGGAGATTAATTCTCCCACAGTTCTGACTATGTTAAACTTACTCCATCCTCTGCTTCTTCTACTGTGTTATAGTGATTTGCATTCAGCCATTCCCCGTGCTACTGAACAAGTGCCAAATCAGAGGTCCAGAAAGATTTGTCCCCTTGGTTCCTGATCCTTGACGCTAGGATTTGTTTGCAAGCACTCAAAAGCAGAAAGACAGCTGCTAGTGTTCTCAGAGCCTCTCATTTTGGTAACATGACAGTGTAGAAGAAGAAGGGAAGGAGATCCATCTCACCTCTGGAAGGGGTGTGAGTCCTAGTTGTATAACAAATAAGGCAGGGAACAAGAAGATTACATGGTTAACCAGAGGACCGCCCATACACACACCTGGTTCTGAATCAGCCTTAAACTGTACCTTGATTTCAGACTGATAAATTGTACCTTGCCCAAATTGGTCTTCTTTCATGGGGTGTGCAACATGTGAGGCTTGGGGTTCATCTGAAGAAAGGTCAAGCAGTGGTATCTTCAGCTGAAGTCTGTGGGAACTGGTGGCAAGATTAACGGAGCTGAAGTTACTGGTGAGTTAAATGTACAAAAATCAAGTTGTTCTTTAGTTATAATTGCGGTGTAGCTGGATTGTGCCTGTGTATGCACACCCACTGTACTTAAGGCATTCATTTCTCAAGCAGTCCAGAAACTTGTTGGCCAGTCATCTGTGAAGATGAGATAATGCGCTGGTTTAAGACAAATGGACAGTATTAACTGAGCCTTCACAATTAAGTATTGACTGATGGGTACAGGAGCCATCCAGGTGGGACTTTTGGACAGTTATAAAGATCTCTTCTAGTAGCTCCTGCTGTGCTTAAATGTGTTACTTAACATCCTGGAATGACCAGACAGGAGATTCCCAGAAGTGATCAAATTGTGCTTAGATAAGACACTTGTAAATAGTAAATAGAAATTATTCCTACAGGTGCAGGATTGGTTATATGGGACAGTCTTTTTAGTGTAGTTATTTAAGAGATGTTTTATATGTAGTCATGGATATATCAGTAGCGATAAATTATGTTTACTGGGGTGGTCATGTAGGACCGCAGGCCAGCCGGAACATAGGAACTGAACAAAAGAGCCTTACCCAGTCCAGCTGAAGATGTCGTTGCAAGGATATTCGCAACAGAGACTTCCATCATCAGTGGACAACAAGCCACTGCCCCTGTTTGAGAGATCTGATTCCTCACATAAACGCTATCCTGTGCCAAGGTCCCAGTAAGCTAGTTCTCCTTTTTGACAAACACTCTGTCCATGAGTGTCTGTGCAACAAACTGTGGACAAAAGTGCTACAAAAATGTCAAGTGTTCAGAAAGATCAATCCATAGGCAAAACAAACTGGGCTCCCAAAGTTAACAGTATGTCTAACCCCAGTACCTCATATTTAAAATGGGGATATTAATATTCTTGAAGTCTCATGAAGACAAGTCCCTCTTGAAGCACATAATGACAATCATGATGCACTCAGAAAAAAGTGAATAATGAATTCAAACTATGCAGAGTTTGAATGAGTCATGACAAAAATGGTACAGTTACCACTAAATAGTGGCATTAAATTGGTGTTTTTGAGTAGCTACCTGGTCAGTGAACATCGTGTCTTATATGCAATGAATGAGGTAGGGGCCCAGTGGGAAAACTAGTCTGTGATTATGTAGTTAAAGACTATCATAGTACCCATGAAGAACGAATATAGAATAAAAAGGAATGGAAGGTTAAATGGCTGTTCCATTTTTGGTATTTTCTTGACTGTTGAATGCTTTGACCCTAAAACTTGCTATTGTGTCACATGCATATCTGGACATGAGTGGTAATAAAAATCAGTTCATTAGGACTAAAAAGCTCATTTACAATATCCCCTTAGAGCTTCTTGATGGAATAGTTTGTATCCCATGAGACTAGCTTTATAAGAAGTGGAACATTTCTTTTTCTTTTCATAAAGCTTTACCATGACACATGCAATAACAAACACTGTGCTACACCAGTATGTGTTTGTGTTTACCCTGCTTGAGATTCCCCATCAGCCCTCACCACTGTTAATAATTCTGTCATCAAAGTTGAGATTGCCATGGGAAGCATATAGACAAAGTTAAACAAACAAAGTGAAGGACTAAGGAAAAATAAGCGACTTGCATCATGGAAATCTGTGTCCCTGCAGTGTGCTAACAGCATACCAGCATATGGAAGAATTGCCAAGAAAGGAATTAGGGAACTTCAGAGTTCCTTAGAGAAGAACCCAGGCAGGCAGGCATCACTAAAATGGAGATTTTTTTTCTTGTGGATCCAGATCATTCCTTTTTCTGAGCTCATTTCTAGCTTTCTTCATTCAGTGTGACTCTTCTCAGTGTTGATGTACTTCTGTTTGGGCCACTCCATGCTTCTAGAGTTACTTTGGCAGGATTTTATCTGAGCTGCTATCTCTGTAGTAGCTGAGGAAAAAAAATCCCCAAAATCCCAACACAGAAAGTGGTGCTAATGTCAAGCTTGATTTTAGAATCAAGTGGAGGCAATCATCTCGAGCAGGCAAGAATCAGGCGCATAGTCTGTAGGTTTCTGTTACTGTGAGAAAAGGAAGAAACATCCCAGATATATTAAGGAGCATCACAGCATTGCACAGTTCAGGATTAACGATGAAATATTTGTAGGTATCACTGAATTACCGATGAGTTACAGCTTGCCTGTGTTTTACAATTAATCCTGAAAGACAGGAAGGGATGTATTGTCATTGCTCTGTAATTATGCTATGGAGGTCCTTTCATTAAACTCTACAATGGCAGCTAAGTACTCTTTTCATCATGTGGTGGGTGCTATGTAAAAAGAGCAGTGAACCTGCTTTTCAAGTAAAGAACAGGGCCAGCAGGAATGTGTATTCCTGCATGTGCAACGCAGAGATAGCAGAAGTGAAGAACATCTCAGAGAGAGACACTTCTTTGCTTCAGGCTGTTTCTGCCTGGTTTGTTCTCTGGTTTACCCCAGAGAAGGGGGCTACAGCAAAAGTAAAGAAGGTCAGATGTGTTGCAAGTGATGTGTCCTTGCACAAGATATCTCTGAGACTGGTGATGCTCTTTGCCCATCACCAGTGACATAATGGGAGTGAGAGCTTGCTGGGCACCACCTTTGCCTCAACTGCTGTGTTTAGACCCAGCAGCTGGGCGCATTGCATGCGCAGTCATACTGGCTGCCAGAGATGCCTGGCTAGAGGCGTATTCGCCTTTTAAAGCATCATGTCATCGGCTTGACAGAGGCAGTCTTCTGAGTGACGTGCCCAAGATTTATGCTGAAATGCCAGCCAACATATATAAGTACCTGGCCCTGAGGCAGGTGACCCTCGGTCTTTTCCCCTGTCGCCTGAGAACAGCAATGGATTTGGCATCATTATATTGTGTTGATAAAGTCTCTCACATGTCACCTAATATAAACTGATCAGCACTTATCTGAACTAGGCTTGCTTGTTAGGATGAGTGCTGAGGAGCAGGAGGGCTGCGTGCTAGATGTGAAGAGAAAGACTGGGCAGCTACAGACTTTCGACCCTTTGCAGGTTGGCTCCTGGTGAGTGCAAGAAAAGGAACAAAGCCGAAGAGAGCGAGCTGTCTGACATTACATTTTCCCATCATCCTTTATCTAAGCAGGCTGAAGCCTGCCAGTTATAGCCAGAAGTCAGAACAAGCTTCCTAGCTGGAGCTGTGCATCTTAATTAGCTGCTGCGCACTTGGTGGCTGAGCTGATATGTGACATAAAGCAGCTTGCTTAGTCGCATTTTAAAAAGCTGATACTTTACAGGGAGAAATCTCCCATTTCAGTCATTCTCTTTGTCCAAGTGCAGGTGCAGACTGTCTTTAGGTAAATATTTCTTACAACAGAAACATTCGATTTTGTATGTGCCAGATCTTGAGATACCGCATACCAATACTGCTCGGTTGAAGCCATGAATTGTTCTGATTTATCTCAGCAGCAGATACGTACTAGCTCAGGAAAAGCGGGGGGAAAAAAAAAAAAAGAAAAAAAAGAAGAGAGAACACGGAAAGTGCAAAATGAAGGACAAACTCTGGCAGTTTGTTGCTTTAATTAACACCAATTTTTAATCCACAGAACCTTATTTTGTCCCCATTTATACTGGTGTAGCTGGACTGTGCTAGCTTACAGGTGGTTATTAGAAAATCTTCAGCTAAGCTTGGTGAAGCTGATGGAAAGGCTTGCCTTATTTTAAGTGAGCCTGACAGTAGACACAGCATCACTGGGTGGTTTCTAAGAAATACAGACCCTTATGAATATTTTCTTCCTGCTGTGCAGGGGAGATGTCTCAGGGCTGTTGTTGCCTTTGTTCCATCACGACGTTCCTCTGCCAGCATCAGTGCTGTCAGAGCCTTCTTGCAGACGAGGATTCCAGCTCCGGCAAGTGATTCCCGTTTCTTTTATTTTTAGCATCAAGATGTCTTTTATTCTGGCTGAAGGACAAAATCCCTTTTCACAGGGGCTGCTTGAACAGCAGAAATGAGTGGCTATTAAAAGAAGTCTTACTGTAAAATAGGATAATAACCTAGTTATTTTGCATTTCTAAGTCATTCTTGCATTGATATTTCCTTTCCTGTGATGCACACCAATTAAAAGCCACTGAGCAATAAAAAAAGCAGTCTGTGCAATAATCTGACAAAGAATCATGAGCTGTGAAATGAAGGAATTATTTTGTTGCGTTAATGTGAAGATCCATAGCAAATTCTTATAAAATAGACTTTGTCCTGGACTATTGCTACCAATGTCCTTTAAGTCTCTGAAATGTCTTGTGTATTTTAATGCTTTTCATGTACAAATAAACATAGGTGACACATTCAGTTTCAAGGACAGCTACTCTTCTTGCCTGTCCCCTGAATGCTCCTTCAATGACCTCCACATTTCTACTTGTGCATAGGTACAAGGGCTGTGCAAGGCTCTCTTATCCCTGATGCATTACATCAGATTATTGACAATACATCAATACTCCTCCAGAGAGGTAGGGGTTGTTGTCTGTAGGGCAGAACATTGACTAGGAATGATGGTAGCAGGAAATTTTCTTTCAGTGCCTAACAGTTACAGAATGGTGCATTTCAGTGCCCCTGAGGTTAATGGGAAGGTTGGGACAACCCTCAGTCAAGCTGCTTAGCAAATATCATCAAAAACCAGCCATAGCTGCACTGCAGATTTGAATGCAAGAATGGAAGAGGACAGATGAAGCTTGTAAACAGAGAAGGCACTCATTATGCTAACTTGATTGTAGCTAATTAAAAAGGGATATTAGCTGATTGGATTACAGGGGATGGAGCAGAATGACCCTTTGTTCATGCCTGCGCCTGCATCAGTAGGATTCTCTGTTCTGTCCAAGAGCGCTCCTGCATTATCCTCATTCTCGTTTCTTCTCTTCTGCTTTCAGGGACAGATGCTCCCACACAGTCTGCTCGCCGGAGTAGCGTGCCAAACACCCCAATAGCTGTTGTGCCAGGCTAGCTAGCACTCTCGTCGCTCTGCTGTCAGGCCGTGGTAGGGAGAAGCTGCCACAGTCTGCTGTTGTGCTCTCTGACTGGTCTCAGCGGGCGTGCAGTCTGTTGGCTGCTCTAATCGGAGCTTGGACTAGAGAATCAAGAAACCATATCCAGCACCTATCAACGCCATGATAAGCAGGGCTTTTATTTCTTCTGTGTTGTTTGATATCCTCAGTTTCCATAAACAGAATCTCTGTGAGTTTCTTGTGCAAACTTTAAAGAATAATTAGAAGTATTGTGTACCTACCAGATGTGAGACAAGACCTACACTTATTGTCATTCAGGTAACAAAAGTAGCAACGTCGGAATATGCATTTGAGAACTAAACCTGACAAAGGCTGAAACAAAGCCTCATATTCCTTCATACAAAACAACAGGATGCCATTACATAGTCTTTTTAGTGCTCGACTTGTGAAACCACAGCTCTTAGAAATGCAGTCTTAGGTGTGTACTAATTCTTTTGCCTTTGGTGGGACTGAGGTTGTTATGATTTGTCATGGTTGACTCATGTTTTAAATTCAGAGTAGAGTGGCAGACAGACAAGACTTCCAGAGCAGGCAGCAATATTAGGAAGCTTGAAGAGAGCGCTGCATACGTGCTGGGCAAGGAGAGAGGAGTGTGAAGTCTTTTTCTGTGAAGAGATAAACCAAGTCAGTCTATTTCCAGATTTTCTAGCTGGCCACGCCCCTCTCATTCTGTTAAGCAGGCAGACATCAAATCACAGTGTTGACGCTAAAAGCTGTTCAGTTCAATTATCATTTGAAAATAGGGTGACCACCAGACTTTCAAGGAAGGAAAGAGGGATGCTATGAAAAAAACCATATGGTACAGCTTATTTATTGAAGAACCATCTCACAGCATTCCCTGGAGTGGAACCACACTATGGCTGATCCACTGTGCACAATCATTTGTTAAAAGCATTATTTTTACCTGATTTGGTGTCTCTGCCCATTAAGGTCACAGAACATAAGTGGAGCTCTCATCTCACCTGGCTTTAACTCTTTGATGTGTAGGTCCCCAATCTGCACTACTCCTCTAAGCTCATAGTATAACCATGAAGTGAGATCAGTGCTTTTGGAGGGCTATAATCTCAAGACAGGTGTCTAACACACTTGAACATACTGTCTTACAGAGGTGCCTTTCTCCATAAACTGCAATTAATGGTGTATAAGGAAACTTCTAGACACCCAGGTGAAATTCACCTGACAAAATCTTTAGGTATCTGTAATGTGGGTACCTGCTGCTAAGATTTAATCAAGGCTTTCGTTATAGTCAATGCAGGTAATGTGTGCCATTAATCTGATCTCTTCTTGAGATCATCTCAGCATGTATGAAGAGTATTCATATAACTCATAGATTATATGAATAATTAGAATGATTTAAGATGCATTGCACCCTAAATTCCATTGAACACCCTGGTTAGACCTCTGTTGACTACAAGGAAGCCTTTGGTGACTTGCTCAGATACAGACATCTACAATTATAGATCCACCTATGGAGTAAAATGAATCCTATGTCACCAATCAATGAAAAGTTCCTTATAAAACAAGCTGTTGATCACCCTGTAGGGAAAGAGGTTGTATTACCATTTTACCATTGGTAGGCAGAACAGTTTTCAGAGTGCATGCAAAAATCAAGACTTGAAGATGAAAAAACATGATTTTTCATTTTTAGATCATGAATACAGTATTCATTACCTCTTGATTTTAAAGCTACTGGTTATCTAAATCTGCCTATGAAGTGTACTTTTATGCAGGGATCTGGAAATGCAGAAGGAAAAATAGGATCCATTTTAATCACACAGGATCAGGAGCTGCTACTGAAGGAAAACCTTTGATATAGTATGAATTCAGGTATAGTCCAAGATCTGTTAAGGGAATCTCAGTCAGTCTCCAGAGGTGCTATCGGTGTTGTGGTTAGAAATGCAAGATGGCTAATAACACTACTCCTTTGAATCATGGTAGATTAGATTGATAACAGCATACCCTGTTATCACAAAGTAGGGCAGGCACAGTAGGAACTAGGACTATTTAGCAGTAGATTTTTGGCTGCCCTAAGACAAGTGAATAGCAGCAGATTTTGTAGTCAGAAAATAGGACACTCTTGCTGTGGGGAGTCATATGGTCTACCGACAGCCATTTTGTTTGAAAGGAAATATGGTCATTGATGTCAATCCAAACAGCAATGCAGAGAAGGAAGACTATGTAAATCTGGATTGAAAATAAAGCAATTTATTTTAAAAGTGTTTTTTCCTTTCTTTCTTCTTTTATCTGTTGGGTTTTGAAGGCGATATCCTCAAGCTTTCTGTTTTGGGTGTATTGATGCCTATTTCAGGTTAAAAATACCATTTAGTTGCAAACCCAATGAATGAATACTCATTGCTTTGGTGCCTGGAGAGTTTTTTTGTCTCATCTGCAAGGTCATATTGAGAATTATTCCAGAAATATCTGTATCTCCCTTCAGTGGGAAAGTGAAGATAGTGATGAAAGAATTAATCTACAAAGACTTGCTGCACTGTTTTCTATTCTGCTCAATCTCTCATGGTCAGTAGTGCCAATAATGCTGCATGCTTTGGTTTCTGGTAGGTCTTCTCCAAGTTTGCTATTGTTCAGAGCTTTTACAGTCTATTTAAAAGTACATCAGATTAATGCCCTCTGTTCTGAAATGAGGAGAAATGAACATGTAAAAACATTTCAGGAAGAAGTTTTAAATTCAGTAAATGTGTTGATTTTATATTTTAAAGTTCAGCTGAAGGTGAGGACCTTGGGAGGATTACATTAGAAAAATAAAATAGTCTAGCATGAGCAGAATATTAAGGGATTCAGTTGCAAACCCTAACTCCACAGGAAAGATTACTCTTCTTTCACTTGCTTACGTTTTGCCAAGAAGCTGACACAACTAAATAATATATTTTACTGGTGAATGCTGTAATTGGAAGAAGTTTAGATAAGAGTGGATTTTGGTGCATGAGTGTACACCAGATGACCCCTCAAAGACCTTTCCAGCCCTGTTCTTTTATGATTCTCCCTGTAGAATGAATTGGAAATTATGTAAGCAATTTGACTGAAGACTCTCATAAAATTCCCAGCTTTCTAAAGTTCAATTTCCTGACTGTGTCCATAGACATATAATTTGGACCAAATCTAGAATCAGATTCCCCTGAAGGTGGGAGTGAGCTAGAATGGATACAGCCCAGTTTAGCTACCTAAATTCTAAATCTGTTTTCCACAATTATAAAAGTCATCAAGTATGTACCCTATGTTACCCCTCTCAGACTTGAAAAAAGAAGTTCCTGCAATTCACTGAGGAGTGGGAAGCAATAATGGATGCCATTATTTAGTAATATTCAGCTTGAGATTCTTTGGGTTAGGTTAAATTTTTGTTGTTGGGGTTTTTTTTGTTGTTTTTTGTTTTTTTTTTTCTTCAGTTGAAATAGGTAAGATTACTTTGTACATTTTATTTTATCCTCCTGGCTCTGCCAACCAGCTTGTCTATCCTTACCTACCTCCCATCCAAACCTTGTGGTCTATTGCTTCTGAGAAATAGTCCAAGGGTTTTCCTGGGAGTGACATTATTGTCAAACCAAACTGCGAGGTCAGACATTTGACAGCTCTCACAATTCAGTCTTTAGGATGTTGTGGCCTATGAATAAGTGCTAGAAATACCTTTTTTGGTAGTGCGATTAACAACTGCAGAAGGAACTACAGCTTTCCACCTTCCTTGCAGACATTGTCTCACAGAGGGGTCAGTTGCTGTATTTTCCTTTAATTTTTTGTGAGTTATGTGGCATGCTTCCAATGACAGAAGAATAATGCCCTCAAATGTCTGTAGCCATGAATCAAGCATAGCTTCTCTACATTAATGGATTATTGACTAAAAGAGCCTAGAGTTGCTGTGTGATTCATTTTGCCATTCTTGTGAATGCTGAGCTTCAGTGTGTCAGTTGACCTACATACTAACCTGGGAAATTGCTCTATGAAAGACATTCAAAGTCAGATTTTGCCCAGTTTATGTTAACAGATTTCCCTATAGATTTTTATCATGCAGTTGATTAATTTATTATTAGAACACATTATAGGCAGCACTGAGATAATTCTTTTAATTTACTTCTTGTGACCCATTTTGCCCTCCTTTCATTTCAGTAAATTTTTTTCTCTGTCTCTGATTAGTAGTTTCATCTTAGATTCATAGAGTCTGCATTTGAAGAATACGTATTAGGTCATCTAGGACAACTTTTGTCATTACTAAAGCTGCTGTGCAGGTAATAGATGGAGGCATCACCATAGGCGTTTCTGTAGCAACAATATGTTGGAGCATTCGGCAGTGAATTCGCATAACAGAGCAAGGTTAATCAGACAGTTGTCCATCTTCTGTGCTTTGCTCTGTCTTGAATCAGTCACAGGCTGAAAATTCATCTGAGTCTCTAATTTGACCCATATTGCCTTTCTGAGCTATCTTGTAGTGGATTTGAACACAAATCATACAAAAAGTGGCTGTAAAACTAAAAGAAGAACCCAGGGATCTGGGTAAAAATAGTGCGCAGTGAGTCATTAGATCTGGCTTTTCTGTGTGATTCAGGCACGTTTCTTGTCTGCCACACACTGAATCTGACTTTCACAGAGTGGACATGTCTCTATATGCGGGAAGTGATGATATTCCGCCTCATGCATTACTACCAAAAAACCCCAAATCGGCTAAATTCTGATCACAAATATCTTTATTCCTGGTGAAGGAGAAGAAGGCAAAAAGGTCACAATTTGACTTTCAGATCTCCAATTACATCTGCAAGGCTGGCGCTTGGTGCATGTATGTGGGGATCATTTCACTTGCAAACTGAGCATATTTATTGATAGGTTCTCCTTATGTCTGACTCTTTCATACATCTTCTTGTCCATCTCATTCAGACATTCTTAGAATAAGGACTACATTTATGCACTGGAGGGGCCTAAG
>VYZW01023904.1:1028-23937 GCA_013401315.1 Balaeniceps rex
AGTGATTATTCATGGATCACCACATGATAGCCATCAATCTCATCCAAGGTTTGTACTAAAAACTGTAATTCATTGATGTCAACAGAACTACACTGATTTGCATAATCTAATAATTTGATTTTAGAGGTTTCTGTTTTAGTACAAAACACTGCATATCCTTTGAAAACATTCTGATACACACAACAGCTTGCTGTACCAGAGTGCAAAGGGCAACGGTCTTCAGTCATGGTAACTTTCATGCTACACTGTGAAAGTGCTTTTTGTAAAATCTAAATTATCACCGTAGACAGAAGAAAATATTCCTGCCTATTTCATACTTGTTCGCTTCCTGTTTTAAAAAGCAAACTTTGAGAAATGTATGCCGGGGGGTGGGGGGCTGAGTAGTAAAAACCAAAGAAATCCTTAGAGTGACTCTGTAACCTGATTTGAGAAATTATTAGTTACACATACAGACAATTAAGTAGGTTTCTATTTTCTTCTTGAATATATATTTCTGATGACTCTCTAGAAGAAAATTTGTTTTCCTATAAGGCAAGCCTTCGACTCGGCTCTCAAATCACAAGCAGTAATTCATCCCCTGGTGTTTTACTGGGGTCAGGATGAGATGGGAATTGCCAAAACAGCTGCATAACTTCTGCTAATTCAAGGATACCACAAGCCAAAAGAGTTGAGCTTTGAGGTTACACTTGATAAAGAGCTATTAGTCTCAGACTTTGCAGGTCACCCATCTGCTTTCTCACCAGCAGCCTGCTCAGACACTGCTAGGTGGAGAACATGGAGAGCAACACTGCTATACGAAGCAGCGCGCATCTCTCACCAGGCCCAACAGCTTCCACTTCTGCCATGGCATTTCAATGCAGTAGGAAGAGAGTAGCTGCACTGTAATATCCCATAAATGAACTTTCAGCTTTATTTCAAAGAAAGATAGCAGCAGCAACTCATTAAAATGTATAGTTTACAGGGACTTTACTTCAGTTAAAAAAAAACAAAACAAACAAAACAAAAACAAAAACCAAACACACCAATTGCATATTCTACTCAAATAATAAAGTCTAGCAAGACCAAACAGTTCAGCAACGTTTCTACCTCAAGCATGCAAGTAATTTGATGTATATTGATCTAATGCTTGGTTTTTCTTTCCAGCTTGGTAAGAAACAGTTTTTAGGTTTGGTGTTTTTTTGTTGGTTGGGGTTTTTGTTTTATTTGAGGGGATGTCTGTGTGTGTTTGTTTCTTTTCAACCTTTCACTTCAATCTGCTCAAAAAACAATCCCCCTTTCCTCTCCCTCTAGTTATATCAAACTCATTTTAAAACTTCACAGGACTGCCAACATCATGAGCCAAGCCTTTTCTTATTTTTTTCTTGATTTCTGTGAAGTATGGGAAGCAAATGTCATACTGAATTTGCCTGTACAGGTGAATTCTTACATACGTGTAAGCAAACTAGATCAAACTTAGTAAAACAGTTAAGCATCTATGAAAATTAAGACTCTAAGGGAATGCCTCAACTTTCCTCTGTTTTTTCAAATTCAACAGAAGAGACTTCTTTAACCTATAACGTTAAGATGACTCAAAAACCCCAGACATTGTGAATCAGCTTTTGCATCATTTAAAACAAAACAAAAACCAAACAAACCCCAAACAAAACCAAAAAAACTGAACACACAGCAATATATTTTCCTGATTAAGAAGTTTCAGTACAGACTTGACATACAGGGTTTATTTGTATTTTAAATGGCATATTGTTTCAAAGGACTTCTATGTATAGTGGGAATACTTTTGAATCCGCTGCCTCTAGTTACTGTACTGAAACTGCAACTTCATAAGAAGTGCTTACCTTCCCCTTACACCACAGAAGAATAAAATAAATTTTTTTCAGTGACTGGCTGAATGTTATATGAGAAATACAGGTAATATCTAGAGTACCTTTGAAGTAGTATTACAACTGCATACACTATTTTAAATCCTTTAGTAAGTGGATTGTATTTTAAAACTTTTCTACTCAAAATCCAGGCAGGGTGTTGTCCCCCCCGCCCTCTTCCAGTTCTGCAGTAAGTCAGTCAATTAGACTTAAATCTGTCCATATTAAGAACTGAATACCATCTTGCAGAAATTCATTTTATGCTACATGTTTAAAAAAAATATGTAACAACCTCCCCTCACACTATTTTTTAAATCATATTCATGATCAAGTATTTTGAAATAGCCAAGATGTTTGAGTCCTTTTAAAGCAGGAAAACAAATCAGCTTTATATTTATTAACAATGCAGTTTATCCTGGCATATCTCCCCCTTCCTGTATGTGATATTTATCTTTTTGTGCAATTCATGAAGTAAAACCCCTCAAAGCTTAAGACTCTAAGAGAACAATCTAAAGTACTCAAAGTCTTAAAAAAAGCAATTATATAGTCAAAGCATGCTTCGTATGTTAATAACTCTAGAAAACTACTTAGTAAATGGCAACATTTCTAATACTACATCCTCAATAGGACTGGGGGTGGGGAGAAGAGATCAACCGGAGCCTTTTTTTTTTCCTTGTATTAAATTACATAATCATATTAAAACACGTAAGGATAAGTAAACAACAAACCTGACCACTCCATGCACAATACAGGTTACATATGAAACTCCAGTTGTGATTGATCATACAGTCCAAAATCCTGAACTGGGCCATGTCTTGCTCTAGCGCAGACTGCTGCTGTGCTCTGACTCAGCTTTTGTCCGGGTGATCCTCGAGGATATGAGAGCTATGCAGTAATGACATTCAGGAACAAGGACCTTCCTTCCTGTTCAGTCTCCCTTCCCACCCCAACTATGTGTCAACTCAACAAGATAAACTGACAGAACTGTGTAACATTCTTCAAAATAATACTTCCAAAGCTGCCAAATTATGCATTCCTGGAAAAAAAAGAAGGAAAATAAGAACAACCCCAAAAAATCTCACTAAAGCAAACACAGAAAGGCACTCTCAAACTATGCTGCTTCTTCCTGCCCCCTCTTCATTTCTGCTACTGCTGAAACCATTCTGAATATCAATAATTTAGTGTAATAATTTATATCATATGAATCTTAAACTTGCTTAGGCACAGTTGTGATGATGGCTTCTGTGTTTTCACATAGAAGCTTATGGCTCCTATGTTAAACACAGCACAGCATGAGCAACTTTTCAAAGTCAAGAGAACTTCAGAGTTTTCATAAACATTATATAGATTTCTCTACTTCAGGTTGTTAAATGGCAGGCTCCCCTTTAAACCTACCAGAGTACTGTTAGCATTGCACAGAAATGCTGTTTGCCTTTTGCAACAAATGATGACAACCACGCCATTGATAGGGAAATGGAAGATTAGTGGGATCCTGAGAAACTGCAGAAATACTGGAAAAGTTTCTTCCTTTATGTATTTCTTTTTTGCAATCTGAGAACAACCACCCTATTTCAGCATGCACCTCACCTTCTGTGTCTTGACTCTCTACCTTGTATCGCCCCTTCCCCTTCGAAGGTGGGATTCAGAAATATAGGAAATGTGTTTCCACAGAAACACACATTTTATCTGATGATTACATGAACTATTAGTCTAGTCACAGAAACAACTTAAAATAATCTGCAGTTTAAACACCACAATTAACTAAGAAACACTTCAGAAACAGACAGGCATGGTTTTGTCTACCAGCTGTAGAGCAAAATAATGTAAAAATAGAATGTGTTATTTGTTGAAGGTGTTAGAGATCCCAAACATCTCTCCAGTGACACAAGGGACCCAAACATTCTGCCCTAAAGCCAAGGAAGGAGCAGAGACAGCCCCACAGAAAATAGGGCCTCAAGGGTCCCCCCATTCCCAGGCTCAGCCGCTCCTTCAATAAGAGAAGGATAAGGATAGCACAGGAGACGAGACACGTACGAGGAGAAGGGTAGTGTTCTGTTTGCATCAGCACTCATGCTCTGCCTCAAGGAATAACATCTGAGAGATGCAAAAGGCTTTTCTATCTTGAGAAAGTATGGAAGAATAGCTACAGGGGGCCAATTCACCCTTTGGTCCAGTAACGGCTAAATGACTGAAAAGTACTTCAAATGTGAAAAAAAAAATCTGTGCTATAAAAGCAGCCTGGAAATAAACCAAACTTGTATACGAGTATCAAACAAATGTTGTGGCCAAATAGCTTGTAACTTTGAAACAGTTATACAAACAAGACCTCGTTCATTTTAACCAAACCAAAGAAAAAAATCTTGTTCTAATTTCTCATCTCAAGAGCCCTGGGAATTAATGCCAGAGTCCAAGCCAACCTCTTCCATCTCACCAATGTGAGCAGTCTGCAAACTTCCAAGACACAGTTCTGCACAACAAAACTATTCTGGTGCATTTTAAGGTGTACATAGCAGAGATTCTCTATTATCCTTATAACACCTATTTACGAAAAAGGGAGAACAGTAGTATTAGTGCAACACAGCACAAAATGAACGTGGCCTCAGAAAAAGCACTCGAAGAAGGGGATTAAAGAGCTCGAGATACTGAAACAATAAAATCTCCTCGTATAAGTTAAATGGTCTGCACTCAAGCAGCCTGTGCTAACAAGGGGCTAGAAGAAATGTGCTGCTTAGCAACTATTACTAGGTGGAACACATACACTTCCTCACAACAGATATCATAATTATCCAAGCTTGAGAAATCTTGGAGAGGGAGGATGTTTGGGAAGGTCTTATGGAGCAGGGGTTTACTGCAGAGCAGCTGGAGCAGAATGAGGCACCGAAGTCTCCAGGACAGAACACTGGAACAAGGAAGGACCCAGCACCCTGCAGGACCAGCAGCAGGGATACCGGCAGAACGTGTGGGGCAGCCTACACAGGGTTGGAAAAGTGGCCTGCTGCACATCAGCTGCACTGTGGAAAAATGCCATCATCAACTAAATAAGGTGGAGGGAAGAAGGGAAAGGAGATCTGGAAAATTAAGAGAAGACTGCTGTTTTGTACTAAAACTAACATCAACCAGGTGGTTCTTAAACAGTATTTTAGTGCAATTCTGCAGTGATCGGTTTCATTCTCAATTATCTACTTTAAGATCCATAAAGTATTACTCAGTATTTATTCCCTATGAAGTACTCAAACTCCTAATAAAGTATTCAACATAGTATATTAAAAGTCTCCTACTACACAGTATGATATTAAAAAAAAACTGAGTCAGTTAAACCTCAGAATCAAATTTGTGCAACTCTTAACCTGTTACTTTTTGGCATTCATTTTCAAAACTGTTTTAAGGAAATTCTAAAACAATTTTTTTTTTCCCCCTCCAATCTGGACAGTGCTTACATACCACTGGAATTAATGCAAAAGTGTCTAAATACTGCAGATAAAAATATAAATAACAATATAGAGCAGTAGGACAACATTTTCAGAAACAATCAGTATTGGCCCGACAGCTGCCACGAAAAATCAGTATCAAAATGCTTGTAAATTCCAATAGGCCTATATATATATAGAATGAGGCGAGGACCAAACTTTTTGCAAGCTTGAGTCTTTACTGAAGTCCCTTAGATAAGAGGAGGAGCTCAGAAACTACTGCAAGAGTAGCATCTTCAACAGTAAGTCGCAGTTGTTGCTTAAAACTCTTCTCAAAATCTTCCTCTAAGTCAATCTGTGTACTTGTAAATTTGATCTGCCATTACTGAAAACTTCCTGATAATCTTCTGATAGCCTGACAATTGCTCTCTCATTTACAAGAGACAATCTCCTTCCTGGTAACAAGGTTAAATCAAATTCCACTAGCTTAGCACTCCTCTGTTCTAACCTTACTTTCTTTACTGTTAACATGCTTTTTGGAAGGCCTTATTTATTTCTCCAAACTATGGTTAACTATGCTTAGGAGATACTGCTTAGAAGATTCTTGTGCAAGTGCACAAGAACTGATGGAACCTCCTTAAAGTAGGCATACAATAAACAGAGGGCTTCCCTTTTTGCCTTCAACACACAATTTACTAACGCCTGCCTTAAAAAAAAAGTTTAATGCAAAAACAAAACCAAAATAATTTGTGTTGTAAATATTTTAGACTTTTTATAAAGTTTTGCCCAAAATCTAGAAGCAAGGCTTCCACACTGAATTTCTAATTTGGAGTATAAAAAGGCTAACAGAGTGTTTAAAGATGCACTCACTGCATAACTAGAGAATGACAGAGGACACACATCAACGTTGGCAGGCTCCAAAGGTCTCAATGTCCAAAGAGTTCCTTGTCACACACTGAGCTTTGATTGAAAAAGAAAAAAGATGATGATGACATCTAGGTTTTGAAGTTCTACTGCTGGTCAGTTTTCCTCCCCCTACAATAATGAAGAGACCACTTAAAATTCCAGGAATACAATAAAGTTGAAGCTCAATTATGCAATTTATTAACTAAAAAAGTAAGAGCCTGTCCAAAGCATCATATCCTCTCAAAGACTGCCTGTCACAAAGTCTAATGTTTTCTTCTGGTGTTAAAAAACTGCAGGTTTAGGATCTCAATATTTTGAGGTAACTAAGCTAAAAACCAGTCAGAAACATAACTTCCTCAACGCATTATTTCTCAGAATCTGTCACTCTTGTATGCAAACTCTCTAAGGTTAAAAAGGAACAGTAGAGAAGAGGCAAGACTTTCCTAAAAAATATGCCCCTCAGATATCTAGACTTCTATCTAAAAATTGCAGCGAGTTTTCTGAAACAGAAAACACAGCTCATGCTCACAGAAAGGAAGGGCTTCCATTTCCTAATGACTCCAGATACTTTTTGTACATGAGCAAATACGCAAGCCGTACATAGGGGTCAACCACATCGTCAGCACACACTGAAGTGTGTCCCAAAAAAGATGCCTTCCAGCACTTAGAGCACCAAGTTCTTTGAAAGAGTAAATCCTTTACTAAAGAAAACCTAGTTTTTCCCATTAAGCTAATTCTAGTCAAGCTATCATTAGAGACATGCCTGTGTAAGAAGGCACCGCAGATCTTCATATGTGTTAATGCATAAAAATGACTCTGAGGTTATCTTAAGAGTCAGGCATGGAAAATGTACTTCAGTAAACAACAACTGGACTGAGAACACAAGTTGTGGTGGGTTGACCCTGGATGGATGCCAGGTGCCCACCAGAGCCGCTCTATCACTCCCCTTCTCAACTGGACAGGGGAGAAAAAAATGTAACAAATAAGCTCGTGGGTCGAGATAAGGTCAGGGAGATCACTCAGCAACCACTGTCATGGGCAAAACAGACTCGACTTGGGGAAAATCAGTTTAATTTATTATCAATCAAATCAGAGTAGGGTAATGAGAAATAAAACCAAATCTTAAACACCTTCCCCCCACCTCTCCCTTCTTTCCCGGCTCAACTTCACTCCTTATTTTCTCTACCTCCTCCCCCTGAGCGGCGCAAGGGGATGGGGAATGGGGGTTGCAGTCAGTTCATCACATGTTGTCTCTGCCACTCCTTCCTCCTCAAGGGGAGGACTCCTCACATTCTTCCCCTGCTCCAGCGTGGGGTCCCTCCCACGGGAGACAGTCCTCCATGCACTTCTCCAACATGGGTCCTTCTCACAGGCTACAGTTCTTCACGAACTGCTCCACCGTGGGTCCCTTCCACGGCGTGCAGTCCTTCAGGAACAGACTGCTCCAGCGTGGGTCCCCCACAGGGTCACAAGTCCTGCCAGCAAACCTGCTCCAGCGTGGGCTCATCTCTCTCCACAGGTCCTGCCAGGAGCCTGCTCCAGCGTGGGCTTCCCACGGGGTCACAGCCTCCTTCAGGCACATCCACCTGCTCCAGTGTGGGGTCCTCCACAGGCTGCAGGTGGGTATCTGCTCCACCGTGGACCTCCATGGGCTNTGCCGCGGCCTTGGCCAGCGGCGGGTCCATCTTGGAGCCGGCTGGCATTGGCTCTGTCGGACACAGGGGAAGCTTCTAGCAGCTTCTCACAGAAGCCACAGCTGTAGCCCCCCATTACCAAAACCTTGCCATGCAAAACCAATACACAAGTGAACTGAGAAAGTCCCATTACAAGCAAACCTAGTTATTACTTCATCTATCCACTTAAGAAATCAGCATGCTTGGAGCCAGTAACAGGAATTTCAGTGGCACTACTGTCCCATATAACACCAAAGGCTTTGCTGCACTCTACACTGAGCAACTAATATTTTCTTCCTTGTACTGACATTTTAATGACTTCAAAAAATAAAACAAAGCATGCACACACCCAAGCAACAAATAGCATCTTCATTGATTCCTCCCTTCTTCCACATCAGATAAGATGTTTTTCAAATCTGGAAAGCAATTATTTTCCACCAGAAGTTACAAGCTCCTAGGAAGGACAAGATTTTGTTCACCCTTATTGTCCCAAATACAGAAGAGGTAGAAGCCTTTTACGGTACCCTCTCAATCCCCTTTGCTACCATTAACCACAGTTGTACACAGTGATTACTTAAAAAGAATTTCAAAAGCAACCTAAATACATTTCAGAGGTTACCAACAAAGTGTAGACTGATAATGATGACGGTGAAAGCTCCAGAGGAAATCTGGCTTGTTTTACTAAATGAAATTGAGAAGTGCACAAGAACAAAGAGGAAAAGCACGTCTGAAAAACAAAAACAAAAAAAAACACAAAAAAAAAACAAAAAACAAAACCCAAAAAAAAAAAAAAAAAAAAAAAAAAAAAAAAGGAAAAACACAGCTGAAAAAAAAAAAAAAAAAAAAAACAAAAAAAAAAAAAAAAAACAAAACCCAAAAAAAAAAAAAAACAAAAAAAAACCCACAACACAGAGTGTTTCCATTGCTCAGCTCACAAGACTGGCAATGAGAAAAGGTCCTACAAATCAACTCAAGAGCAGGAAGAGGCTAAAATACGATTTCCATTCTGAATTCTTTCCTATCATTGGAATTGTTACAAAAAGCTCTGAACATTAAAAAATGAAAAAACGGTAAATATTAAAAAAAAATCTCCCCATATTAAAAAAAAAAAAAAAAATCTGCAGTGTTTCCTTCCCCCTCTATCAACTTCTTTTTAAGATGCAATACAGTTAATAGAACTGGAAACACAACAGATATCCTTAGGGGAAAAAAATGCAACTCTAGGACAGCTGGCACAGTACCATTTCAGCTGTTTAACGTGTTCGTACTAGGAGAGTTGTAGCAGACTCCTCATAGTCCAAGTACCAAAAAACCAAGGAAGTACACAAGACTTATCACCCTTCCATCAGAAACTAATGGCAAAAGAAAATAACCGAGATTAGCATAACTACCATTTTTCTTCTGCATGAATGCAACTTATATTTTTAATCAACATATAAGCTCATTAGATGAATCAAACAATGTACTTCTGTGATTAATTTTGTGAACACCCCCCCCCCCCCCCCCCCCCCCCCGCAAACAAATTCACAATATCTAAATCATATAAAGAGAGTTGTTCTAATAACGTTTTAAAGACTCATGCAGAGTGAGGTACTCATCAGTTTGGCTCCCTAACTGTTCAAAAATCCTCTTGCATCTGCCATCATCCTGTTTGCTTCCAAGAGGGATATGGTATAGCTATATTGATCTGTCAAGAGTTAGTTTGAGTCATGACAGAGAGAAAACTCCTTTTCTCTTGAGCTACCAGTTGACCAGCTAAGCTGAAGTACTGCCCACTTCCTTGGATTTTAGCCTCAGCCATTTTCAGTGGAGTCATTTGGCATTTCCTTACTCTAACCAACTTCAGGATGTGATACAAGATGCATTTTCTCTTCCCCTTTATCTGACCTATTCAGTTACATATTTCTTCCTTTGTTTCAGAGAATGATCAGGTATCCAAATAAGAAATTACTTTTTACTAAGTTCAGATACAGGAAAGTATCATTTTGTATGGTAAATTCATTTTTGTGGAATAACAGAGAGAAAACAGCATACAAGTCCCCAAACTGAACTCTAGTAAGGCAGCTGACAATCTTTAGAAACTGGAAACAAGCTTCTACCGCTGTTCTGTTTAAGAAATTCTCAGCCAAATTTAGTGGGGACTGAATAAGGCATACAAGCAATATGTACTCTTACACTAAGTGTACTTCGGTGACAACATTAAGCACTTCTGTAACATTTATGGTGTTAATGAGATCAAACTCATGAGAACACGGAAGTTTTCCTCAAGCATCATCACTATTACCTACAGCTCAACGTCTCACTTGGTTTCCACCTGCAAGTTCCTGGATGACAAAAGAAAGACAGTATGCTCCTGTGGAAATTCCTGTTTGTCTAAGCCATTGTCCACACAACTGGATCAGTTTTGTTTCAGTGTTCACTTATTCTCACTATCTTTAGTCTTATATGTCAACAGATGATGAAAAAGCAAAACCAAGAAAAACTAAAAACAAGTGTATTTGTTAAACTGCATTTTAATATTCACCCGGTTATTCTACATCATCTCCACTCAAAGAAGAAATGCAACATGACTTAAATTGAACTTTCTCTCATTGGTAATTTTTTCATGTCCAACCAAAACATGCAAAAAATACTGCAATGCTTATCGCTACCATAATGTAACACCACCACTGAATTTGTCCTCATGAAAACAACAACTATAAGCTATATTACTAATTGTGTCTAAATTACATGCGCGTCTCTAGAAGACATACTGTACACAGTGGTAATGATGCAGCCATGATCAGGGTGGAGGGCAGGAAGGTTCCCCCCCCCAGCCCCCAGGAACGATGGTAAAAGCATCTAAATTAAATCACATCAAATTTAATGCCTTTGGTACCAACAGCACACGTACTTTCTTTCAAAGAAGGTTTTCCATTTACAGTACTAGTGATTCTGTCTGAACACACATGGGTCCACAACTGGCTTGAGCCCCACCACAGGGGTAATTCCAATAGATACTTCTTGCTGTCTTCATATTCTTCACTACGCTGCAGTGCTGTGTGATCAGCTCTGCTATTTTCTGATCCGAACCCAAAGCCAGAACAGAGTTACTTGCCTACCCAAGATTGGGCTTTAGAATCCTAAAACTTCCATTTTGAGATATGTATATACATTAATGTATATAGAAACACATAGGAAAATATAGTACTAGCTCTGGTGATTATAGAGAAAATCCTTTCAGTGTACCGGGACATTTATCTACACAGCAAATGGATTATAATACAGTTAAGTCTTCTCAATAATCTAGCAATCTAAATACAAGATTTGGATAAAGTTAATCACCAAGTGTTCACACACTGAAGTACCTTAATTTACAGCCCAGTATCCTCTTACTGAGAGCAGGGGGTGCTCAGAACACTGAACTGTTTGTGTACTGAGAATGCCTGAGCTTCTTGGAAGACTACCCCAGAAAGCAACAGCTATGTCATGCTGCATAGAAGACACTCCACCAGCCTGATCAGAACAAAGGTGTATTCCTGCTTTCTCTGAACTAAGACTATAAGGAGAACCAAAATTAAAAATTATTACTCTTGGTAAATACAAGAACTATTCAATACTAAGACATTTTCAATGAAATATTCATATTTGAATTAGTATAGTGGGTTCTCAAGACTACACTAGATGGTCTACTTCAACATACAGCTTTGACATTCCATAGGGGATAATAGCAGACTGTCCTTCAACACCAAGTACAAATTTTGAAGTTAAGAAAGCCTCACTTAACAGGCCATTAGACTAGCTGAGCTCCTCCTGAAGCCAGCTAAAATGGGGAAATAAAATCATTAAAATAAAATTACCTGAGCATGTTGTGAAGCAACTGGAGTTTCTCAGCTAGCAAATTAATCACCTCCTTTGCTTCCCCTGCCTTCCTTTCCCCTCAGCTGGAAGGCAGTCCACTGGCAAAGCAAAAAAGGGACCACACAGAGCTGTCAGTCAGAAAGGTAAGCTCCAACAGAAAGCTTAAGTCTGATCTTAACTACAGTTAGAATTTCCTAACATTTCTTTCACTTAAGTAGTATCACTGACTGAAATGAAAAAAACTAACCCTGAAAACCAGTTTTGGCATGCTGGAAAATGTACTACGTAGTATTATTAATCTTATTTTTCATAGAACATCTTTATTTTGCTATTCTAAACATACAGGATTTCTTCCATGAGTGTACTGGAGTAACAAAAACATGTTTATGTGTAATGGTAACTTACTCTTGCAGATGGCCAGTCTCCATAATTTTAAGCGTTGCCATCTGCAATATCAGAGTACTATTTTTAATGATGTTACCTTAGTTCACAAGGTATTTTTGCACTATTTATCTTCATTCCAACCTTTCCTTGTATCTTTATAGTATCCTATCATTTTAACTTCCTTCATTGCTCCAAATGTAGCCATGTAGAAAAAAAAAAATCATGAAAGAGGCAGAAAAGGAGACTGGAATTTCAGTACTATAATGATTAAGCATACACCATTTTCACATCAAGAAAGAAAAGCCATTACATGTCCATTCTGTTTCCATTCCAACAAAGAACACCTGAGTTAGAAAGACTCAAACATAAGTACACAACTCCACACTGAGCACTAGTTCTTTAAGGTGTTAGATTTCAGAATGAAAACATATGTTTGTTTTAGAATAGCTCTCTGGAAATTCAGGTAATGATCAGTCATGGTACACATGTCCTAAAAACCCTAGACAAAAAGCTGTGAGCGAACATTACATGCAGTCTGTGGGTACATTCCTTTATACATCACTAGAGGTTTCCCATAGCAGCAAGAGCTCCAAGCTCTTACAGCAAACTCCTTGCAGGCAGCTACACTGGCAAGGCCCAGGCATGCTGAATGCCCTCCTTGGCCACTTCACCTCCACACCAAAAGAGGTCTCAAAGTACTCTTCACAGGAGCCTTTCCAAATGCCTTTCTCCTGTTCCCACCTGTGGTCTCAAATTTAAGGCTTGAGTAGAACTCACACATTTTTAGTGTTATGCAAATGCTAGAGAAAGGTGCCACTTGGAAGTGTTATTAGCACTGAATTACTCACTGCAGTTTGAAGCCTAACTCTTGTTAAGTATTACAGCAGCACCCCTACTTTCAAGCAAATTTTAAAGACATGACATTTAAAAATTACCACTCTCTATAGATAGAGAATTTATAAAAAGAGGGTCCTTAAGAGAACACCATTGACTGGAAACCTACCGCTTGCTGAGGAGGAAACAAGAGTCATTCACTAGCACTTTTTTTTTTCCCTATAGATATATAGACAGGGGAAGTAGATTCTAAGACTTTAGATTACTAATTTAACAACATTCCTCACACCCGCACTTCTACTTCTCTTTTGTAGGGGGATAAAGTGTAAATACAGCAACTAACATATGCTACCAAATGAAGCTACTATGGGTTAGATTTTCAAACCTGTCAGACAATTTGTTGTATTGATTACAGTCAACATAATGCATTACAGAGAACTCCTAGCTACAGAACCCACCAGAGGAACAAGTATCACCACTTGTCATTCCTAAGTGAAGAAGAGTTAAATAAAAACAGCTTGTTAAGTAATACAGCTTGGTGACTGTTATGTCTTAGCTTTCTCTTCTGATTGCCCCCAAATTTTAGTAAGTTGCACAGTGCCAGAGGCTAGTCTAACAAATTTTGACAGAATTTATCATCATAAACCCCTTCAGATGAAGCTGAGGTACCTCAAACAAACAAGCAAACAAAAAAATCAAAACACCCCTACCCCCATACATCAAGTTTACAAATAAAATTTTAGTTTAGGCCCTTACTTCCATATGCTGTGTTTTCAGAGGTTCAAACTCTAGTCTTTACTTTTAAAGAACAACTCGAAGATTAAGCTCTATAAACTCTACCTATCTAGTAATCTCTCCAGGCAATTTAGGCAATTGGAAGAAATTCAAAAATCCAAATTTTCCATCAGTTTCTCCATCATTTTTTCCATGTAGACCAAGCCCGGTTTTGCACCAACAGTTTTATCAGATCAGCTATCTAACATTCTGAAACTAACTTTAATCGCTTCCAGTATTTTTTGTTGTATAAAATATGTGCACTTGATCAAAGCTCTTCCCCACCATTGTGCAAGTTTCCACCCTTTCACTAAGCCTTCATTCATCCAAAGGTGGATTGTCTTGGAAGACAATACAATTTAAAAGAAGTTAGCATATTTTCCAGCAAGCTTTGGAATTCTAAGAAGGCTTAAGGTTTATTTTAGAAACAAATTAAACATATCAACTTGCTACATGAGTAGTAGAGCTGACTTTGGTCTCACACACCTTGTTATCTCCCCCTCATCTTCTTTCCTCCCATCAGATCCCCTGTAAAGGAAAGAACAAGGTTTTTTGCTAGACAGCAGTCACGCACGTGCTGACCGGCCACCAGAGCTCCCCCATCTAACCCCCAGTGTGAAGCATTAACCTGTGCTTCTCCTTCTGTCTAGCTACTGAGTTGCTCCAAACCTCCAGGCGCCTCATTATCTCCGAGACCTTTTTCCTGCCTTGAAATTTGACCAAAATTGGCCAATGAGCTCAAGAGCAACTGTAGAGGAACTAACAGATGGGCAGACTGATGGCATGCAAAAAAGAAATCATATTCAAGAATCTTTACTTCTTTGCTCCATTTGCTTCCTACCATACCTTTTGCCTGAAGAACACGGGCCCTGCATTTTCAACCGTACTGCCTTCCACTCCTTCAGCATGCAGTTATTATTGCACAAGCTACATTCCATGGCTTTTTTTTTTTAAACAATAAACCAATTTTCTACTCCATTCATACTTTTTCCATAACCCTATGGTATTATCATTCTCAAATTGTCCTACAGAAATGCGGAGATCGTGACCTTCTCATCAGGAGTAAAAAAGAAACTTGCTGAACCACAGGCTAGTGCTTTTAATACATTTCAATCCTATAATGCTCATGTGAATTCTTTAGGGAAAAAAAGCCATAGAAACCAAAAATGATTAAGTCAGAAAAGGCCTACAGCCATATTCTCGTCAAAAAATACGAGTACAGGTGGAAAAATAAACAATTTTTTTCTGACCAACATTCATTTTCCAATAGGTTAAATTCTACTTTCCCCATTTTCTTTATGTCTGTAAGGAAGAACAACAAAAGAGCTGAAGAAAGAATGAAGCATGCTCTTCCAGAGAGCAAAAGCTCAAATTCACAAAACATAGGCACAGCAAAGGTGGTGTTGCACTTCACTTTATGGGGCATAGCTCCTGAAGTGGGATTTACAATGTGAGGGCCTCAGGTTCCTATCTCAGCAACAGACAGATCTAAGAATCTAGTAAGGAAATTCAAAACAGTGAAGTACGGACCAGGCAGATGCTACAAGCAGCAATATATTATGCTGAAGAAAGGAGTACATCCAAAATGCCACTTATTTCTAGAGTTCAGACAACTGAACATATTTTTAGACAGAATGTGAAAAGGTAAAATTAAGCATTACCATAATGTGTGCCTAAATTACCAAACGCCAGAGGCCAGGTGTCTGAATTTGTCCGTAAGTAACAGGCAATTACTTCTGGCATGAGAGAGACTTGACATGATACTTAATTCCTTCATACTCTGGCATTTAAAACCTTTTTATTTCTTAACCACAGGATAAAAGAAACTTTTTATGACAAAAACAAACAGTATGCAAAGTACTACTGTAGCACTGGTAAAGACGTGTCCTTCCTCAACTAGAAGCACTGCCCCATTACATTTCCAGAGGAAGTCAATGGCTTCACCCCACCCTCTGGCCTCAAAATTTCAATTACACTGTGAACCCAGGGTAATTTTTAGTGGTTACCACTAAAGGGAAATACACTGATTGCAAGAAACCACAGACTTGACACACTTAGCTCCACAGGGATGGTATCTAAGCAGATCTTAGTAATAATGTGTCGCTTAGAATTATACTTTTAAACGTCACTTTGCTGGTGGCACAATTCATCCTTCAAAAACTCTTAAAAAAAAAAAAAGTCAGCACATCCTCTGAAAGGTAAGACAAATAGAATGCTGTACCTTCCCCCAGTGTAGGGAAGCGTCAAAGTAGGCAGCATCTTAAAAAATGGAAGTTTGCTCATATTAGCATGTTAGCTAAACCACACAGAATTCATCAGCATAAAAAATATTTCACGATAATTAAGTTTCACTTTCCAAATGATCTCTCAAGCCTACATGACATCTCTAGAAGTAGTGGGCTTGGCCAACCTGACAGCTTGCTGCTTGACCCTTCAGTGAACCACTTCAGCCCTGCAAAAGACAGGGCTCTCTGGGAAGGAACATCCAAGCACACGCTGGCAGAAAAAAAAAAAAAAAAAAAAAAACNCAAGAAAAAGCCACACAAAACCCCCCAAAGTGTAGCAGCAACAAGGTAGGAAGCCCACAAGTCACTAAAAGCCATAGACTGCAAAAAACACCACCAGAAACAGCCAGGCCTCAGAGGAGATGGAAGGAAAACTTCCTAGGGACTAGAGGAAACCCATTTCTGAGCAGTAGTAATCTTTGGTCAATTCATAACAATGAATAAATAAAAAGCCTCACCTGAAACTAATTCTAGAAGCAAGGACTACTTCTGTTCTAGTCATTAGGGGCTAGAGATACATTTCCTTAACTTCTAACTCAATCCAACAATTTTGGTTTCCTATCAACTTTCTATATAGGAGAAAATTGTGCAAAAACTCACTTTTTTATATAGGAGAAAACTGTGCAAAACTCACTTTTTTTTTAGCTTAAAAATATTTTGGGGTGCTCACTATTATGAGAGGGTATAAGCAGAGCCATACCAAACTCTGGCCAACAGGGTTCCACCCCACCAAGTTGAGAGCTATTCACAAGCCCATCTCCAACCCTGCACACAAATACGCATGTAGCTTTAACGTTATTTTGAAACTAATAATAGCATTCATTCAAGTAATCTCACTAATAAGTGAAGGACAAGCACAGTATCTGTGGTACAATGGCCTAAATCATAACTCCACCATTACCATCAAGATTTATCATTCTCAGAAGCATGCTGATCTCAGATCCATCTTTCCTACTCCTTATTCCTGAGATCTTGACAGAAGAGAATGATTTACACTAAAAAGTTAGAAGCACAATGAGAGAAACAGAACGGGCTTCCAAGAACTTATTTTAAAATAATAAATCTCTGGAATTCCCCAACATAAGGATAAGCCAAGAAAGAAACCTCTAGAAAGCAGACTTGTACCTTCACTTTACTTGAGCACTGATCCTGCAAAACGGTAGTTAATACAGAAGCCACACAGACAAGATAGCTCCTGAGAAAGTCAATTTGACTCTGATTTTCTTCTAATTTTCCTTACCAAAACTTCATCCCCTAAAGTTAGGTGATAAAAAGGAACTGTAAATTTGACCTAATCATCGCCCTAGTCAAAACTCATGCTGGATGACAAAAAGCCATCTCCTCTTCAGTCATCACACTGAAGTTCTCGAGACAGACTTAACATCAGGATGAATCATCTGCTATTTTTTTTCTTATTCCCGAAACACCTTCATCTCTAAAATACACTGCCCCCACTAGTCCAAATAGCACAATTCTGCTGAGCTTTAGATTATATTGAAAACTTTATCTTCATGAAGTACTATACAGGTGGGCCACGGGGCTGGGGGGGGGGAACGAAACGGTAAGAGCGACAGAGAATTCAGTGTTTTGCAGTGAATCTAATTCCATTTTCCAATTTTTTTAAAAGAACTCTACATGATCAGATAGGTGTCCTCTCCTGGTATAAATATATTTAAGAAATACCTCTTGTTTTTATTAGACAGCACGTGCCAATATGGGTTTTACAATGTAACAAAACAGAAGGTTATTTAGAGAAAGAACACACAGCTCTAGTCACAGTCACTGGAGACTACTGATAAAAAGGCTGTCGAGGTCTTGCCCAGTCGAACTCCTGAAAGTCTCCAAAGAGGAAGGTTCCAGAACCTCTCACAACCCATTCCAGTGCTTAACCACCCTCAAGGAGAATATTTTCTCCTTGTACTCAGCTGGAGTTTCCCTTACTGCAACTGTTCCCTCTTGTCCTTTCACTTTCAAGTGCCTTAAGACCCCAGCCAGCTGCCTCCTCAGCCTTCCCTGCTCCGGGATGAGCAAAGGCGGGTCCACTGCTCTCCATTCCAGCCCCTGAACACCCTCCCTCGCTCCAGTTTGTCCTGTCTTGTAGCAAGGGCCAAAAACTGGGCACGGTCTTCTGGGAGGAACCTCAATAGTGCCAAACAGATGGGGAATGACACCAACATGTTTTGAAGGCGACAAAGTGCTAATGTTGTGAACGTAAGTGTGACCAACTATACTATGCTACACAGGTATAGCAACAACAACTGCACCACCAGTGTTACTCACAGTAGTAGTAAGTACCAATTTTTTCTTCATTGACCTGTTTGAGCCATACCCTCTAGAGCTGCAAAACCAGCATATAATTCCATGGCCCTTCTCAGGTCTTTTACCCATAAAAAGAGAGTCTTTGCCACACACTAAATAATGGAAAGAAACCCCAACAATGGAGGAGGTAACCGTTCAGTAGGAAGAGGACAGGATGAGTTGGGAGAGAGAGGGTGTTATGTGGTCCTCATTTTTAGGCTGCACAGCACCAGTGATGCACAATGCGCAAAGGCAACCACACACTTAAAAGAACATGAATGATCAAACCTATTTGTCACAGGTTAAAACCCCTCCCTCCGTACTGAATACAAAAGACAGAATATGTCATAAATAACAGACTCCCTTTCTGCAAAGCTGGATAGAAGTAAGGGACAAAGATTTTTTTTTTTTTTTTTATTATTATTATTTTAGTTTGTAACTGAAAAATCCAGGGCTACAATGCAAAACAAACAAAAAAGGTAAAAAAAAAAAATCCCACCCTTAAAGGCTCCTAGCAAATACGAAATAAATACACTAGCACTTAAAATCTCAAAGAAACTCCTAATAATTAAAGGCTGAATCAAACAACGTAAGCCAGAAATCCAGGTGCGCAAACCCAAGAAACAGGACATAAAACCACCCGAGACAGTATACTTCAACAAACTAAAGCGCTGTTCACTCACCAACAATTTTCTGTATGTGAAGGAACATACCACGCAAAATGCTATCAAAAAGTTCTAGACCCATCTACGAGAGCCAGATTCAAAGCCTGAAATTAATGTCAGTGAAACTTAATGAAACTACAGTTTCAAGAAGAACCTACCATTTTAACAAGTCTTAAATCAATCATGATTTATCAAACTTCTGTCAGTGCTCAGGGGAGTATTAATATTACAGCCAAAAAAATCCTGGAAAACAACTTATTGAAAACTCGAACATTCAAAAAGAAATTAAAGAAAAACAAGCATAGCTGAATGTGTGGAATACAGGGCGGGGGGGACGGGGCGGGGGGAGGAATCACACTAGCAGAAACCAAGAAACAAGCAGGAGGTTTACTAGTGGAAGACTACAGGCTGACTAGATAACAAACAGCAAGTCACATGAATTAAATTCAGAGTTGCTTGTATTTCAGCAGAAAGTCTGCCTTGTATCACCACAACCTTCTTTCAGTCAACAGCATGTCTTGATCCTTAACAAAAAATTCACTTAGCGTCATATTCAGTTCACAGTGTATCTTTGGAATGTCTTTTACCAAGTATGAGTACGCACACTGTGACCTATCAATCACGAAACTCCACTATGCACATGCCAAGCTCTTCATTACTTAAGTGACAGTAATAGGACTGTGCAAAAAATATCTGCTACTAGAGAAGTGGCTCTCTTCTGGAGGATTTTGCTTTCATTTTTTACTACATCTGTAAAAGGACAATGTATTTTCTAACCTTGTCTTTCAAGCGAGAAGTGATTTTAAAAAAATCACCACACTGCAACTTCAGATCAACTGGCAGAAGTACCACGATCTAAAAACACACATGGGGTTTGCACAAAATATCGTACATCAAACAATGATAGAAGACAATGCACACCACTAACACGCAGCAGGAGATGAAGATGGCAAAATTTACCAAATTATTTTCAACCAGATTTTGAATATGCAACAGACATAAAACAATAACTAAAAGTTACTAAATAGCAGGAATGCAAGCTGTTGTTTCAGTTTTATTTAATAGTCCTTTACCAAACCTCTTCACTGGTTTTCTTAACAATTTTATATCCTGGCATTTAAATTTTGTTGTATGATGAAACTGATTAATCCTCTGATGAAGCTTCCTCTTCTCTGCATTGAATTCCCCTGTATAAGTTCCTGGCCAACAGCCTGTGAGGGTAGTTCCTATTTTACTTTGTACAAAAACAATTCAGAAAGTAACCACAAAAAATGTAATAAAAATATTATTTTTAATAATTTTATTAACATCACAGCAGGACACAGGCAATCCAGTAGGGTTCTGAAACATGCTGACAGTTACTTCCTGACACAGGTGATTGAGGATCCAAAAAGGAAGAGGCAATCTGCTGGACCTTATACTTATAGACAAAGAAGAACTGTTGGGGGTGTGAAGGTCAGGGGCAACCTTGGCTACAGTGACCATGAACGGTGGAGTTCAGGGTCCCGAGAGAAGGGAACAAAGCCAAATAGCAGTATCACAGCTCTGGACTTCAGAAGAACAGGACTGTTCAGGGATCAGCTTGGAATAATCCCATGGGAGACTATTCTGGAGAGCTGGTTCATTTTCAATGATCTCCTCCTCCAAGATCAAGAATGGTCCATACCAGTGTGCAGAAAATCAAGCAAGAGTGGCAGGAGGCCTGCATGGACAAACAAAAAGCTTCTGACTGAACTCAAATGTAAAAAGGAAGCGTACAACGATTGCAAGCAAGACTGAGGTGATCCAGGAGGAATACAGAGATGCTGTCTGAGCATGCACTGATAGGGGTTAGGAAAGCCAAAGCCCACCTGGATTTCAATCTGGGAAGGGACATGAAGGGCAACAAGGAAGGCTTCCAAACACACAAAGGACAAGAAGGTGGATTTATGAAGAGGAAAACATGCTTAACCAACCTGATAGCCATTTGTAAGGAGTTGACTAGATTGGTGGATGAGAGAAGAGCAGCAGATGTTGTTTATCTTGACTTCAGGAAGGCTTTTGACACTGTCTCCCACAATGTCCTTATGGACAAGCTGATGAGGTATGGGCTAGATAAACGGACAGCGAACTCAACTGGAAACTGGTTGAACTGCCAGGCTGAAAGTGTTGTGACCAACAGCAAGAGGTCCAGCTGGAGGCCAGTCACTGGTGGTGTGCCCCAGAGGTAAACACTGGGGCCAAGACTAACCTTTTCACTGACGTCTTGGACAACTGGGCAAGGTAAACCCTCAGCAAGTTTGCGTTTCATACAAAACTGGGAGGAATGGCTGATACACTAGATGGGCATGCTACCATTCAGGCAGATGTTGACAGGCTGGAGAAATGGACAAACCAGAACCTCATGAAATTCGAAGGGAAACACCAAGTCCTGCACCTGAGGAGGAATAACCCCAAGCACCAGAACAGGCTTTGGGCCAACTATCTGGAAAGCAGCTTTGTATAAAAGGCCCTAGCGTTCCTATATGGACAACAGGTTGAACGTGATCCACCAACACAGCAAGGAAAGCCAACAGCCTGCTGGACTCCATTAAGCAGAGTACAGCCAGCAGATTGAGGGAGGGGACCCTTCCCTTTTACTCAGCACTGGTGAGATCACATCTGGAGTGGTGTGTCCAGTTCTTGGGTCACCAGTATAGAACAGCCATGGACATATCGAAGCGAGTCCAGTGAGGGGCCACAAATATGACTAAAGGACTGGAGCATGTATCACGCAAAGAAAGACTGAGAGAGCTGGGACTGTTTTAGCCTGGAGAAGAGAAGGCTGAGGGGTGACCTCATTGCAGTCTACAACTTCCTCAAACAGGGCAAGAGGTGAAGAATAAGGTGCCAGACTCTCTCAGTGGTGCCAAAAATGAAATTACAAGAGGCAGTGGACATAAACTGAAATAGAGGCAATCTCCTTTAAACATAAAAAACCCCTTTTACTACAGGCATGATCAAAAACTGAACAGGTTGCCCAGAGAAGCTGTGGAGTCTCCATCCTTGGGAGTCAAAACCAACCTGGATACAGTTCTAGGAAGCCTGCTCCAGCTGACCTTGCTTTGAGCAGGAGGGTTGAACGAAATGATTTCCAGAAGTGCCTTACAACCTCAATGATTCACTGATTCTGTGAAAACCGTTTTTAACTCCGTGCCTTATTTTCAATGGTGAGAATGCATTATGCAGCAGCTACACAAACGGTAGCTGCAGACAAATCAGGTTCAGACTGGTTTTTGGCACAGTATTACATTCTAGCTCAAATTCCAAACATTCCCTAACTGTTCACGTCCAATACAGTCTGGCAGTACTCTCTGCTAACATGCACACAAGCCTTTAAAGGTAAGTGTAAAGGTGTATCCATTCCTTCTCTGCCATCCTCATCTAATTTTACTGAAACTATGTTATTCATGCAACTGTCATCCTTTTCTCAAACTTCTGGCTTCAGCAATCCCAGGATCTGCAATTACAACATATAATCACGTGTATAGAGAAGGGAAGAGCAAACAGAAGAACAAATTCCCCTTGATATTGATCTCGGAGAGCCAGAAAGTCATAGAAAGATTTAACACCAAAGACTAACTGCAGCAGGTATAGCAGTGGTTTCCAGGCTCCGTGTGAAATCCTGTGAATACTACAGAAAAGCCTTTTCTTTGTACCACAGCTAGTTATCACTTATCAGATGATCCCTGTATTTTGCCACTGTGGGCAAAAAACTTCAAGTTCAGGCTATACAAAAATCTACTTACCAAATGTATAACTATGTTCTTTAATCAGGTGTATTTTCACAGTAATCTACCTCATTATCCAAAGCCCAACAGGAGGCAGGAAAAAAACGCTTCGAATATTCACAACTGACTATAAAGACCTGCAAAAGGATCACATAGCAGAAGGACAGCTAAAATTTAATTGCAATAAAAAAAAACCAGAACATCAACATTTCTTAACAGAGCATTAGTATGTTCT
>VYZW01023911.1:16241-29499 GCA_013401315.1 Balaeniceps rex
TCCGTCAGCCCAGCGGCCCACGGCGGCCGCCGGCCCCCCCACGCCGACAGCCTCTGAGGCGGCGCAGCAGGCCGGGCTGAGCCGGGCCGGGCCACCCTTCCCGCCATCCTCACCCTGGGAAGGGCCGCCGGCGGCTGAGGGCCGCTCCCCGAGGCGTGACGCCTCGTGCCGGTACCGGCAGCGAGGCGGCTGGCAGCCGCCCCCGGCGGGCCGGTCGGAGTGGCAGACGGAGGCCCCGGCGGGGCGCATCACCCGGCGGCGGCGGCGGGGGACAAGGGGAGAGCGCGGGAAAGCCCGAAGGACGCGCCTCGCCCCACGGCCGCGCGCCTCACCGCTACTCCAGCGGCGCGCGGCCCCAGCCGCCCAATGGGAGCGGAGGGGGGGGGGGGGGGGGGNNNTGGGGCGCGGAGGAGGAGGGGCCTCCAGCCCGCAGCCCCGCCTCCGCCGGGCGCTGTGGGGGAGTGGAGGGAGGGGGGTGGCACAGGGAAGGGGAAGGGCAAGGCGAAGGGGAAGAGGAAGGGAAACGGGAAGGGAAACGGGAAGGGGAAGGGAAGGGAAATGGGAAGGGGAAGGGAAATGGGCAGGGAAATGGGAAGGGGAAGAGAAGGAGGAAAGAAAGAGAAAGAGGAAGGGGAAGGGAGAGGGAAGGGAAACAGGAAGGGGAAGGAAAGAGGAAGGCAAAGGGGGAGGGAAATGGGAAGGGAAAGGAAAGATGAAGGGGAAGGGGAACGGGGGGGAAAGGGAAGGGAAAAGGGGAAGGCGGAAGGGGTCAACATCTGGCGGGTACGGGGTCCGCGGCCGTTCGCTGCCGGAGCTGGCAAAGGCGGAGGGGCACAGCGCACGTGGCACGGGGCACTGCCACGGCCCTCATGGCAGGGCCCAGCCCATGGGGAGGCGAAGGGGCCAAAGGCGTCAGTCAGTGTTTGCGGTGGTGGTGTGAGGAGTGAGGGTCCCACCTGCACCAGGAACTGCTGAGGGAAGAGGAAGGAGCTGCCAGGGAAGCTGTGTGGATCCGCGGCTGCCCACCCAGGCAGGCAGAGCGGTCCTGCCCGCAGCACAGTTAGTGGAGCTGCGGTGCGGGTCTGCAGCCCTGACTGGTGAGAAAAGATGGCGTGTGGCACTGAGGGGGACACCCACTCTTTGCAGGGAAGTACTGTTTGTCCTGTGGGTGGGGTGCCCCCGCTGCCGGTGTTTATTTGCGGGCTCTGTACCTAGGCTGCCATTTGGAGCACTCACGTCTGGACAGCCATTCTGCCCCAGCTGAAGCAGAACTACCCACCCGCCTACTGAGAGGCTTCCTGGGCTCTGTGAGCTGTAATGACCTGGTCCGCCTCATTCGGAGCAAGCAGGGCGGCCCGCAGCTCACGGCTGAGAACAAACGTCAGGGTGAGTTCACTTCATGGGTCCGTCTGTCCCAGTGCTCTGCCTCCAGCCTCCACCCAGGAGCCAGGTGTCTGGGGAGCTATGAGAACAGAGCGGGAGTATGCACGTCTTCCCCAGGGGCCTCTGCGTCGGGGGTTTGGTGAGCTTGTGTTGAGCAGCACGCAATGGCTTGTCTACTCACTACCCACTGCAAGGACGACATCTCTTACATACTTTGAACCGGACTGCTATGGGTTTCATTTGATGCTCCTTGCTTTTCTTACTGGAATGGACAGTCAATTGCTATCTGTTTTATCCTTGGCACTTGATACTTATAACAGACTCTCCCCTGCCACCAACATGTACTCTTTCCCAGCCTACTTTTACGGTTGCTGTTGGGGAAGCAGTTCCATTCTTTCAATGAGTCTCGTCAACCTACCTTGAAACTTTTCTGGTTTTCTCTCTTGCTTTTAAGTGTAAGGGACCAGAATTGCACTTGGTATTCACAATGTGAAATAACTGGGAATTTGCGGAACAGCACCATCATGTTTTGTATGCTGTTCTATATTCTTTTCCTATTAATGCTGGTAGTTTGGGTCATCGACACTGTCAAGTCATACAGGTGGGTAGATCTTGAGTACCACCCCTGAGGCAAAACTTTAATTTCAGATAGTCAAGGACAATTTCAAAACACGGAAAACATGAAAATAATAACAAGAAAAAGAATGAAGAAACTAACTGAAAATGGGCTGCTAATGTAACTGTCCCCTGCTGGCCAGTAATGTGGCTGGAAAAAGGAAATCTGCTTTGTCAGTGCCAAAGAAGATATTAACTGAATACCTATATTTAAGGAAGAATGAAGAAAAAGAAATCCTGCATGGCTGTCTTGTATTTCTGCACTGTGGGATAAACTGTTTTCAAAACTTTAAGTCATTACAGCTACTTCTGTGTACAGGATCCTGAAAGTTAATGGAAGAATTCCTGGGTTTTTAGCTGGCTTCAGAAGACCATGGCCAAGCAATTTTTCTAATCGATTGAATTGCCTTGAAGACAATACATTTTGGCTGTAATCTGGAAACCCTGGGTTTTTGTGTGTCACTGCTTAAGATTTCTCTGTAGACCAGTCTCTACTTCTGACCTTGCGGTTCTCATTGCACTTTCCTTCCCTATGTCGGAGTAGTGTCAACTGAAGAATTGTTGCTACTGTCTGGGAGTGGCAAAGACAGGTATGATATTCTGGGCTTGGGGTGGTGTGTAAAAAGCAGAGGAAACAGAAAAATTGTGTTCTCTTAAAAGATCTACCAAGAGATCTTTTTTTTCCTGTTAAAAATACCTGCCTTGCTGTTATTTGGGCTTGCATGTTATTGTGTACATACAAATAGCATACAGGGCTGATATGTACACAAACATTCTGAAATGCACATATGCTCCCATAACTTTCCCAAACAAAGGATATTTTAAAAAAAATAATTAGTTAATTATTGCTCAAAAAAATCCTAATTTAAAAGGTAATTATTTTTCAGAGATCCATCACTAGATTCCTATTCAGTGTGTGCCACTAATGTTGGATTGCTTGAATTCTTTTCAGGAAGTCATTGTGTTTCAGCTGTTCCTTTTTAACTTGAGGAATAATGTGGAGCTGTCTTCTGGCCATGGTTGTATCTCTTGGCTCTTGATTCTGAAGTAGTGAATGTTTGCCTGCAAACATTTGTGATCGAATTTTAATTACACATCGCTGTCTTACCAGAATGCAGAGTTTATTCTGTCGTGTCATGAAATGTCAAGTTACAAATTCAGTGAATCACAAGTACTATTTATATAAACATAGTTGCACATATACCAGCATCTGAGTTAGAGAGCTTGTCAGTCACTGTCAATGAGATGCTATTTAGTTGTGGTCTCCATTTAAGTCTTCAGACGAAGGAATGCTGCTGAGACGATGCACGACAAATCAGTGGTATATCAACTACAGAACTTATCATAGGTAATGTTTCTGATTTTGTGCTTTTCCCATTACTCTGTATGTCTGGTGCTGTTTTCTCACCCCACAGGCTACTTTCTGCAGCTCTGGGGGTCAGAGGGTCAAAGTGAGATGCAGAAGCTGGTCTCTGTTGTTCACATGAGCATCTGAATGTCCGACAAAAATTCATAAAACACAGAAGAAAAATAATTATGTTTTTCTAACCAGAGGAATCCAATAGACACTTAACAGATACCGTTGAAGATGGATAATAAATTACTGAACTTTCCGTTTTTTCAAGATTTGAACTGACAAAGGCGAGCATCTCAACTTAGAAGGAAATGTTTAGTACATACACTCTTGATAATAATACAATTCTCTATTTTTTAATAATTTCTGCCTTCACTTCGCATTTGCAGGGGAAAAAGTAAGCAAATTAACTATATGTGTGTACAGCCTTTCTGAGCTTTTGTCACATTTTTGCATAGTCTTTAATCCTATGTTTGGAGTAGCACCTTATTTTACTATCCAAATAATAAAGTAAAGCACAGCACGTGATTGGAAAACTTACCCTTTTTCCATTCTGTACTTGATGAAAGCCATACAGCAGCATATCATAAATATTAAGGAGCAGGCAAGAGTGGTACGTGACACAATGAGCATTACATTTACTTTAAAATCTTCTTGGCTGGTTTCTTGAGCTGTGTTCCTTTGAAGCGAATCAGCGTTGTCTGACACTACAAAAGTAAAGCACACCACACCACCAGTGTGCACACAGGTAATGTCCTGGACAAATCGACGTACACAGAAACAGATTATATCTATGCAATTTGCAAATAAAAATAAACACTTCTTAGTAAAAGGACTAGTTCTCTGAAAACCCAATTCCATTTAGTTGTCGATGAATTGGCCGAAAGCACATCTTCCAATCTTTCTGGACATGATTTGTATCCATCATAAAGAGTAATTCTGACAGAAGTTTAGCAGGCCCCAGGGACTGTGGACATGCTACTACTCTCAGTTTATTAGAACCCGTTTTTTCACCTATGATGAGATGGGGTGGTCTTAAGCATCCATGGAACCATTGATTCTACATGTTCCTAATTTGTGCAAAACCCATCAAGACTGCTACACTATATTCTTACTTGGCATTTCTTGGAAAAATACATTGTTTGGATGGTATCTGATGTCACTGAGATCAGGAACTTGATTATGTGCTCTTGTTTGATGATAAAAATATCTTTGATGCAATTAAAAAAATCCATCTCTTCTGCATTTCCATCTGTTATTTAAATACATAGCTCATTCTTTTGTTTCAAGAGAAACAAGTGTGGTTATAAATAATTTGCAAGCAGTTGGCTGTTCTAGAAGGATTTAAAACCATTTTTGTGTGACTGCTGTAACACACTTGATTGTGACATTGTTACTTCTCTTGCCTGTGAAAGGGAATGAAACTTGGAGCTGTCTCCAGTGAGCTAGTCACTCTGTCTTTTAATATTTTAAGATTTTTTTGCTGCTTTTCACAGCTATCTATGTATCCTAGTTTTGCTATAGTTCGTATAGATCTAAAACCCCCTCAGTTTCTCCTAGATCTTGTTAACTTTCCTAAGTGCAATTTGTTCTAATAAGCAGTACCAATCAGATCTTTAGCTTTTAGCACTATATAGTTTTTAAATGGTGACTAATTCTCAGTCACAAAAGGGTTCCAAACCAGTCATAAAGCTACTTTTATCTATCAAGGTGAAACTGCCTGTTTGTGCTCTTCTATTACTTTCAGAGACATCTTCATAAATATTCATAAATTTGGCTTTTGGATCTGAAAAGTGTAAGACACAGTAATACTCCAGCATTACACAAGGAAAACCTTACACTAAGCAATAACTTTTTATTTCCTCTTTTATGATCCTATATACAAACTCACAACAGACAAACCTTTTAGGATAATTTCTTTCCTTACAGTTTGGTTTGTAGAAATGCTTTTGCTTATTAGCCCTTTGATCGAAAATGAAACAAGGTTGGTATATTTTTCTAGCTATTCAGAATTAGGAACAAGCTAATTTATTTTGCTGGAGACACAGAAAGCATATACTGCTGTTTCATTCATGAATCAATATGGATAAAACCCATACAATCTCAGAGGCCAAATTTTGCACACACATTTTGCACACAAATGCATTTCTCCCATTCAGGTCAGTAGAAACTTCATCCATATATTTGTGAATACGTTTAACATTTTCCCTCAGTTGCAAAGTAGTAATAAAATGTAACTGGAGGTAGGAAAACAAGAGATATACAAACTAAAGCATTCTTCAAAGCTTTGGGATAGAAGCATGTTTTCAGATTCAAAGTACTTATTTGCATTACTTATTCTATAGCTTGCTAATATGGCCCATGCTAAGTTTCATCATCTTGGGACTCCAGTTTGTTTACCTGCTAATAAGTGTGTGTCTCAAAGACAGGGCTTGCCTAATGATTTTTACTTCTATGATTCTCAGATGAAGATGTGATAAAGTCTCTTGATTTCAAATTTCTTTTTCATTTCATTTTTTCCCACCAAATTTGGAATTGATGTTGTTCTTATACTGTTTAGTTAGAAGAATTGGACTTATATTTAATCTTTTGCTGCGTCCTCTACCATACCATCCAAAGGTGGTTCTTCACTGTGGCTCTGTGTGACAGTGGTAAGGTAATGGGGTCCAAATCTGGATTCTGGAAGGCAAAAAAGAACAGCTGCAAAGATTATTCCTAAGATAAAGCAGAGAAAGAAAAATCAGAAAGTTCAACATCTGAGGTGAAAGGGAAGGAAAGAAAGCATGCCTAGGAAACCTCCTGCATTATTGTCAGGAGTCTAAAAGCTAGAAAAATGAGAAATTAATGTAGCTCACTAGCAAACATGGTTGGAAAAGTGATAAGAACTGCTTTCTTTAGGAAAAAAGCCCATATGTTTTATTCTCTAGTACTTTGCAATTCTGCAGTGATTAAAAAATTTATGAACTTATAAATAGCAAAAGAATACCTGGTCTTGACCTCAGTGAAACTGGGAAAATCATGACAGATCAGCATGTCAAAACAAATTTTTTTAGTGTGATGGTATAATACTAGAAACCCCAGTGAAAACACCAATTAGCCATTACCTAGTGCCTGCTCTTCCTGAGAACTCTCCTCTTCCACTTCTTTGGTGGGGATGAATTTTGCTACAAGCAGTACTAATAAAGAAGCTGAAGTTACACAGGGTGAATGTCTTAGGAGTAGAAACTAACTAGTTACAAAAATCCCAATCTACGTATAAATTTTAAGGCAGGGCTATTTTTGCAGAAGCATTTTCCAGATTCATATTTGATTTTTGATGGCCATGTGTGGAAGGCAATGTGTCATTTGCCTATGGTGTTCTGGATGGGTTAACTGTTTGTACATGAGACCACCTTTCACGCTTCTTGGCAGAGTTGATGAATGTAATAGCCAGCACCAGTATGTCACTTCCTTTATGCAGTTAGTCACTCAGCAAAAAAATACATTACTATTATAGTCCATTTTCATAATCCTCCATTGTTGAATCTAAATTGTAACAAATATCTTAAAGGAATGATTCAGGCAGAACGGGAAAGAGGCTGTGTCAATCTGTACACAGTGCCATGTGTGTTGACAGACACTGTGGCATTACTTATTTTCTGCAATTAATTCAGATGTAGGCTCTCTTTAAACATGAATTGTAAACTCTGTTGGTGATCACAAAGATCACCATTGAGCAGTAGATAGGATAAGAGGTGGTGAAATGAAGCGGGAACCCGTGGGGTCCGATTACTTACAAATCAAATTATGTCTATGAACATATTTTGTTAAAAGGTGGGAGGGCAGCAGGACATGCATTCTCCTCTCTCACCTATCATTCTGTAATTTTGTTTAGTAGTTTTGGACTTTAGGACTTCTTCACCTAACCTCTCATTAATTTGTCTTGTTCTTAGAACAGTTGTATCGGTAACAAATGAATGAAACACAAGATATAATTTGAGATGCATAGCTGCCTGATATGTGTGCCAGGCTCTTCTTTCTGCACCTCACTACTACTTAAGCAGCTGTATATAGTTTTGCACTGCTTAAATGGTATCTTCTGCTACTTACATTTCTGCTGCAAATTCTGCATACTCTTCTTTAACAAATCCTCGCCGTCATCAACCTGGGACACAGATGTCCTTGCAGAAATTTCTAAATTAATGCATATTAAGTTAAACTCCTATCTTTGCCATATAAGTCTGGCATTTTCCAAAGAGCACAGTGGGAATATTCACAAAAACAGTTGCATCCAAGTGAGAGAGATGGTTTTCAAACTGCCTAGTTGCGCTTTAACCTAATCGTGGCTCATTAAATGCAGTCATTTTTACAGAGAAACCAGCCATTCTCTTCTTTGAAAATTTGGATTGCACTGTTCTGTAACTGCCTACAGTGCAATTGAAATTAGCGTTCTGAAGGTCACATATTGTTTATTCATAACCTTTTTTGTTTCCAGTCTACAACATGCTTATAAATGAATAGTACAAATTGTGAATGTGCTTAGTTCAAGGACTGAATAGTACAGCACAGTTCCTCTCTCTTTCATCTTCCCCTTCCTGATGCATTAGAGGAAGAAACAGTTAACTAAAATCTTTTCCTTACAGGGGTATTTTATAATTCCATTCTTTAACATTATAATGCTCTGGTATTACAAAACTGTGTATTTCAAATGTTGCCGGGAAAAGAGCCAATCTGACTTTGTCCTTGAGATGTCTATAGTCCGCTCTTCCCTCTGTCCCACAGCTGACAGGCTTTTCATTTCTGTCCCACCTACAAGCACTAGACATGACATTGCATGATCAAAGAACAGGGCTCTGTTTCAAGGACATAGCTGACAGGATCCTAGATGCATTTATCCAATCCTGTTACTACAGGCTCCCCACTGAATTTGTGTGAATGTGTAAGCCGTTCAGTTGGTTTGTGTGGAGCAGTGACTCCATGGAACAATATTATGAGCAGGGATTGCAAACATTAAGTTCACGTTCTATGAAAGGGAGAATCCCACTTCACATAAAATTTTGAACACCTGATCCTGAAGTGACAGAATATCTATACTTTGCAACTTAATTTCATTTTACTAGTTTCTATAATCTTCTTACCAGGATTTTGTTCAACATTAGTGTTTTTTTCATCATCATCTTCCTTCTTCTCTTCCAAATAATCTCCAGGTAGCGCTACTTTGGAGTAATCCAGAAAATGCTTAGTCAAATACATGTTTTTTTAAAAAACTGTATTTGCTGATGATTTGACAGGCTGCAAAATATGTTTGCTGCAACAAGTGACTAAAAACAGTTTGATAAATTATAAAGTGATACTATTCACTTTTTTAAAACACTGTTATTATTTAATTAAGATCTCAATAGTCATATACTGTATTTCTAAATATGGCCTGTTTCCAACAGCTGTGTACATTCACTGACATTCAGGAACTGCCTCCTGCGTCAGGCTACAGCTTTGCTCTAATCTGCAGCCTTCATGGTTGCCAATCAGAATATTTCTCAGTCAGGACAAAAAATTATATGTGCTAAGAACACAATATTCCAGTCTCAGGTCTGGAGTGTAAGATAACAGCTGCAATGGTCAGGAAACCAGCAGTCCTTTCTTTACCTTGTGAAACAATTTTTTCCCCTTTTCCTTTGTGAAATGGTGAATCTGAGCCGGAGCCAGCCAGAGAAACAGTGGAGAGTGTTTCAGTGTTGCTGTTTTGCAGCTCCTGATGACTGAACTCTGTCATGTATCTGCAGGATTGACTGTCCCCACACCGTTAGAAAGCTCAGGGCAAACCTTGTGCGATTCTCAATTCAACTCATTGCTTGGTTCACAGAATTGTGAGCAGATGCGCATCTTTCTGGTATTATGAGCTCTAATGGTTATGTTCTGACTGGATGCTGTGTGGTTGCTGGAGATGCTGGACAAGCTCTATGCACTTTTGCCTCCTATGCACTTTTGCACCTGCACACAGGCAGAACAAGTCAGACTGTAGAATATGGTTTCAAAGCAACAGTGCTACCACAGTGGAAGGGAATGGTCTTATTTTGCTCTCTGAGGAAAAACTTCATTTCACTAAAAAACAATGAAAGGAAGAGATACCTTCTGCCTTTTTTTATATCTAGCAGAAAGTAAGTTCTGTAATAATTTTTACCAGAATGAAGTTTTGATTAGAACATGCCGTCAGGTGAAGTAAATGTTCTGGTAGTTTCTGCAGAAGTTAGGAGGGATAAAAGTACAAGCAAAATGACTTTCATGGTGAAATGGTGCTACTGCTGTGGATTATCCTGGTCTCTATGGGTGCTCTTCTTACTCATGAGAAGTGGGATATGCTTTCAAAGGTGGGGCACTGTGACGTCATCATCATGCTGAGAGCTGTCAGGAGGCAGTCAGAGGAGAAGGTAAGCCTGCCCATCTGGAAAGACCTCACAAATTACACTGGAGTAAAGAAGACACTTACTTGAGAGAATATATCCTATACCTGATCTGTAACGCTGTGTCAAACTACCTATGTGACTGCCACTGTGCCAGAGCCTTTTTGAGAAAGGCTCTCACTTTGAGGTGTGAGAATCATTCTAGCTCATGTGAACTGAAAACAGGGCAAAAATGAAGATTCAAAGCACAAACCGCTGAGGTCTTACATAAGTGAGTGACATAGCTCCCTCTGCTGACTACAGAAGGAAAAGTCAAGTTTTTAAAAGCTAAATGAAAAAGTACGCGCTGAGAGTGAGTGCTGCGGGACAAAAATATGAAGAAAAACCAAATGCTGAGAACAATATAATTATACTAGGAGAATAGAAGTCCATAGTTTCTAAATACTTATTTAATCAACGCTGACATAAGCTGACTTACTTCTTACTCACATAAGCAAGAATTTTAAAGTTGATGGAATGATTCAAAGACGAGAAGGAAGAGCTTTTCTGGTGTGGCACATACAGATCCCATCGGTACCTTTTGGAAGTTCAGTAAAATGGCTTTTGGGTCAGTAAAATGAACTGTGATCTTACAGCCATCACCCTTCCTAGAGGCATTCAGTTTTGGTTGTAACAGTCACTACTTTTTCAAACTTACATTCACCCATGAGCAGTTGAACCCCTTTTGTTGTGAAACATGACATGTCTTTTTTAACATCAGAGACAAGTGCATCTCTCTCTGGAGACAAAGAAAGGTTCAACCTCTTCCTGAGGTAGACAGTATTCAAGTGATAAATCCCTCACTACAGGTGGGAGGAATAACACAGAGGAGACTTGCGTGCATTAATTCCCTACACAGTCATTGCAGATATTCCACAGATCTGTCCACAAGGAATTCAGGTTAAACAGAAGGGCAGCCCTATGATTAAGCATAGTGTGGTTGCACTAAAAATTAGGGTCCATAGTCAAAGCAGCCTAAAAGTGATTGATTAACTAGTTAATGAACAGGGACATAAAAGCAACATTAAGAGCTACCAGGAAGTTTGTGCTGCAAGGCATAAGCAAATGTGGTTTTGAGCTGAGAGGTTGAGTTAGCAGAACTGGATGCATGGTAAAATGGAGGCTATGGAAAAAAACCAAACATCTAAAACAACATTTTGGAAGATATTGGAGGGAAGGGACTGAGGTGAAGAAGTAACAAGGAACTCTGGATGGTCATCAACAGCCTTTTACCCCAGGGTCCAATGATGATATATCACCAAACTGGGGGAGTACTCCTTGTCCTCCTTGTATTGCTGCTATGGGGAGGATGAAACCTGAAGGAAGAAAAATAAGGTGATGATGAAAATAGAGGAGGAGGAGAAAAAAGAGAAGAAAAAAAACCTTGCCAATGTTTAAACCAAAGCCACTAGTTTCAAATTACTCTTCCCCTTTGCACTGCAAGTTGCCTTGGAATCAGTGTGATGCTCTTTCAACACTTCAGTTCAATGAGTGCAGCTAACAGATGTCCAGAAGTTTGCTCAACAGTTTGTGCAGAAGGACGCAGGAACTCTGCTGAGAGCCGTGCATGTCTGCTCAGCGACGGTGGTGATGCACCACTGCTCACAGTCCCGAGCACCCACTGGAGCAGCTGCTCATGATCTTGACCTAGATGGGGCTCTAGATCCATCCCAGAGAAGGATGCAGCTCTCCAGGTGTGGGGCTGAAGGCAGTACAGAGGACTGGGTCCTCACTGAGGCCAGGGTGGGGGTGATGGTCCCCTTGCTCACAGGGAGTGTGTGCTGTTGGAGGATCTCTGTTGCCAAGTAAAGGAGCAGCAAGAGAAGGTCAGTCAACCGGCTGCACAGTCTCAGATCCATCAAGAAAGATCTTAACGGGGTCATGTCCAAACAAGAGCCAGAACATCCAGCTGTCCCAGAGGAGGAGCAGGCAGAGCCTGTGCTTATAAAGCTGGGAAACGGACACTCCTTCGATGGTGAAGAGTGGAAGCTGGTGACTTCTTGCACCGGGAAGACCACTCCTGCTCCACCTGTAGATCTTCAACCACAGAGCAGGTTCAGTGTCCTAACAACAGTGGAGGCACTTGGAGCTGTGTCCAATGAAGCACACAAGCCAGCAGAGCCTGAGCTCCGGAGCAGCACCAGGAGGAAGTGTTAGAGACTCTCTGCCATGGGGACAGGTGCCCCATCTGCTGACCTGGCCTGCTGTAGCGGGGAGTTGCTCCTTGACAAGGGCTTGGACATTGTGGAGAGGCTGCTGGTGCCTGCCCAGCCCCTGGTCTAGTACCCTCCACATTCCTCCTCATGGACACCAAGTGATGCTGCCAGGGAGGCCTGGAGTGTGCCATCTCCTGCAAATGCATGGTACAATATCTGTATAAGTACCTTCACTGCTATTTAAATTACTGACTTGCTGGAGAACACACATCAGCAATATTGCTGTGCATCTGATCTGCCTTAACTGAAGCTAAAGTAACATGAATGTATTTCTTAGTGTACCATGTACTAATTATTACAATAATGCTGTCAGTGTATTGAGGCCAGCCAAGTCAGACTACCAGGCAAACAATAAATGACAGCATAGTAGTCACAAAGTGGATTCTGAGTTACCTGTTATTTTCTTGCGGAAGGTACTGATATCAAGAGTAACAGACATGCAATTTAGGTCTCTGCTTGAGGTAGCACAACAACAGATTTAAATTGTCCCTTGATTAGGGATGTCCAAAATTATTTTCAAAACTGACATTTGTTTATTTACATGGCCTATACCACCTTCCAACTTTAACAACAGGATGCTGAAATTATCCAGATTGGTTATGTAGGTATTTTGCTTCCATAGAGAGAAAATTAAGAGATAGTGTACCTCTGTATTACACAGATAAACTATAACAGGTTTAATTTCAGGATACTAGTTCTTAGCTGTCTTGCAATTGATCTACAACAACCTAATTGTCTTATTACTTGCTTTTCTCCTTTTACCATAGATCACAGATTCTCTTCCATTTTCATTTTTCAAGAAATAATTATACTGCCTGCCATCTTAATGAAGAAGCATTGCTACAGGATCAAAGTCAACGAGATCCATCTTGTTAATTTCCTGTCATGGCCTTTGAAAATGCATTACTTTCCACACATAAATATATATTTTATTTAGGACTATCTCTTCCTCTCTTTACCCTTGTTGAGTGCTCCAGAAGGGGACCAGTTGAGTGTTCACCAGAGCTGATAGTACCCCCTGCCTGTGGAGGATGTTCTTGGGCCAAATTATGTAATTTTCTGTGATTTCCTTACTTGATTTTTCCCAAAACAAATACCAGAGGAGCTACTAACAAAAAAACTCCACAAACACATACAAAAAAAAACCAGCCAAAACCAACCAAACAAAAAAAGGAATAGAGTGTGAGGAACTTCATACTAACCTATGAACTAATTTCTGCTCAGAAAACTCTTAGGTTGTCCTGGTTTCAGCTGAGTTAGAGTTACTTTTC
>VYZW01023912.1:2198-18726 GCA_013401315.1 Balaeniceps rex
TCCCCCCGCTCCCCTCACGACCCGGGCTTTACGGCTTTACTTCGCCCGCCGCAGACGGGTCTGGGCCGCCTCCCCCGGGGCAGCACCCGGCCCTGTCACGACCGGGGAAGGGGCTTCAACCCCTCCGCCCCCTCAAGCAGGGGCTCAGCCACGCCCCGGCCGCCNGCGGGGCGGCGGGCGGGCCATGTCGGCGCTGGAGTGGTTCGCTCACAAGCCCCTGGGCGGCGGCATCTTCTGGATCCAAGAGCGCTTCTACGAGTCGGGCAACCGGGCCAACATCTGGCTGGTGCGGGGTTCGCAGCGGGACGTGGTGATCGACGCGGGGCTGGGGCTGCGCAGCCTGCCCGACTACCTGCGGGCCGCCGGGCTGCTGGCGCCGGCGGAGGGGGCCGGTCCGCGGCCGCTGCTGGCCGTCGCCACTCACGTCCACTTCGACCACTCGGGCGGGCTGCAGCACTTCGAGGAGGTGGCGGTGCACAGCGCCGAGGCGGCGGCCCTGCTGCGGGGCGACAACTACGAGGCCGTCACCTGGCTGTCGGACCGGGAGGTGGCGCGGCCGCCGCGGCCGGGCTGGCGGGCACGGCAGTTCCGCGTCCCGCCCGTCCGGCCCACCCGCCTGCTGCAGGAGGGTAAGGGCGACCGGGGCCCGGCTTCACCGTCGCCATTTGCATTCATACCCGCGTTAGCGCCCGAGCCGGGGTAATTTAAAAAAAGCGTTTTAATTAGTCTGCGTGCCGGGTCGCGGATAAGAGCTCCCTGGCCTCTGTGCCCGTAGTGCTTTGTGCAGCTCCTCGTACAAACCGCGCTTACTCCACTTGCGCTCGGTCTCGGCCACCCGCTTTGCGGAATCTACGAGCCATCCTCGATGCGGGATGAAAAAGATACGTATTGGGTCAAATTCTGGTTTCTACCGGTTCTGCAAGTATTGAGAAACATGCATAAAACACCCTGTGCTTGCCTAATCTGTTTGCCTGTTGATGCAGGATTTTTTTTTCCTTAGAATCGCTCAGCGGTAATTTGCGTGACTGACTAATTTGAGTGACTGACTAATTGAGCACCTCAGGTTTAGCCTTAGGCTTCTAACAGCATGACACCACCTCAGTCAGTTATGGCATTTGGTGACCCTTCTTAATTATAAACTGCCACGGCATAGCAGTATAAAGAGCAGTGCAATTTATTGAAAGATGTACTGTGAAGAATAGGGATTTTGTTCTACAGAATGTACGGAAATGTAACATTTACAGAAGTGGCTTGTTACAGATAAAAAAATTCCATTTCGTCTCTCGTAGGTAACAATGACTAGGTTATTTTGGCAACAACCAACCTAGCCGCACAGTATGGCGAAGCAGAAGTTAAAGGGCAGCTGTCCAGCAGACAGGTGACACCTTTTGCAGGGGATTTAGTCTCTTGGATGTGTTAGGCCATCCCACATAGGTGCTTGGAAAAGCAGAGCTGAACTTAACTGCAGGCTTCAGGGGAGATCTGATGTGATGTTCAACTATAGCGAAATCAACAGAAGTTTAAGTTGTTTTTTCTTTATTAAAAATTATTTTACAAATAATCTTGCAAAAGAACAAGCACACTCGCTGTCAAAGTTACGTCAGAGTTTCTAAGAGAATGGCCATTGAGATACCGTGTGGAAGTGGCATGTCATCTCGGCACATGTGTTGTTGCTCTGGGGTGACGATATCCAGTGATGCTGAACATACAGAATGTGGCAGGGACGATACTCAATATTCTGTTACACTCCAAAGCTGTAGCTTTTGTTTGTACATTGCCTGCTTCATTTGTTGAGTTTAATTTTTGCATTACCTTAACCTTACCAGATCTTTCAAGAGCCTTTCGTTTTGGCTCTTCTAGCTAAAATTGCATTTGCTTGTATTGTGCCTTACCATTTACAGTTTTCCTAGTCACTTGTATCTTCTAAGACTCACAGTTTCCTTCAGCTGTCCCAGTCCTTTTTTTTTCCCCTTAAATTTTGTACATTTCTTCTTTAAATTTTGGATGCCATATTCTGCTTCTTTGTATTCTTCTTGGTGCCAGGAGCGCTTTGAAACCCACTGGAACACTTGGCTCCATTAACTTCACCATCTCCACCATTGTTTCATTCACCAACACAGGCATTTTCTGCACAGTTGTCTCAATAGTCGAGTCAATCTCTTTCTCCTACTAAGGCTTCTCAACATTTTCCTGAAAGAGAATTTGGCTAAAAACTCTCTCTGATCATTTTGAAACTAGCTGCTTCTGCAGACATAGGGGTCTGTTTCCATGGTAGGTACAGCATGGTCAGATGGTAGCTATTCAGCGCCTTCTGAACTGTTCTAGCATTTTTGGTAATCCTTTTCAGTTGAGTACCAAAGCGCATCAGGTCCTGTCACAAAAGATCTGCCTTTCAAGAGTTAAGTACCTTTAGGTTTGCCGAGTCTTGAGTCAATACATGGCATGCCTGTTTCTGGTGTGGGACAGATCTGTTAACTGTCAGGTTTCTAATACAGTAGAGGTTTGGTACCTTTTTCTTGTTCTCCTTGGAGCCTGAAATGCATATTACAGTTTTAAGCATTGTTTTACGATGGTACTGGACGTTACTTCTTTTAGAATTGTTTCATATAGTTGTTAAGCAGCTGCTTCTGAGAAGGTTGCATATATGTTGGTCATCTTTCCCTACACAGGCCTGAAGTTTACATATTTACCACCTGTAAATTAATGGGGTTTGCACATTTATAATTAAGCTGGCATTGCAATTAAAAATCAACAGCAGACTTACTTGGTCTGTTCTCCATCCCTAGATTGACTTTCTGCTGAAAGTACTGGTTCAATGGCTAGTACAATGAAAAGCATTCACATTTAAGCTGGTCCAAAAAATGACCTAATGTTAAGAAAGCCCTATTTTAATATATCTGATTGAATGAGATGAAGAAAGTGTGTGGAGGCCAGTCTTGGTTCTCCTCCAGCAATTTATGTTCTGTCGTTTTGCCTTTCAAAAGTAACAGCAGTGGAATTCTATGTGAACTAAGTGAGGGTAAAATTATAATAAATGGTGAAACACTTACTTTGTAAACTTTCAAAGGAGACCCGGCTTTGATGTGTTCTGTTTGTTTCCTGGTTTGTTTTCCCTATCACATTTCTTTTCACACTGTTTAGTTTATTAGGGTGGGAATAGATTCAATTAACACAGCCCAAGCCTGTGTTAACTATCACTATCACCAGAAAATACCCTAACATTGAGCGTATCTTTCGGATGCCTCTTCGGCATTCACCAAGAAAATACATGTCCCACTCTAATTTTTGTGGCTATATAGTATGTACAAACTCTCGGCGTTTGGGTAGGTTGTACTCTTTGTGGTATTTAATATACATGATAAATGCAAACATTTTCCTGTAATGTGTTTGTTCGCAGGGGATGTGATCAGCCTTGGGGACCGACAGCTGACTGTCATGCACATGCCTGGTCATTCAAGAGGCAGTATTTGCTTACACGACAAAGACCGGAAGATTTTGTTCAGCGGAGACGTGGTGTACGATGGATCCATGATTGACTGGCTTCCCTACAGCAGAATAAGTGACTACGTTGCAAGCTGCCAGCGCCTCATGGAGTTAGTGGACAGAGGTCTTGTGGAGAAGGTACTGCCTGGGCACTTTAACATATTTGGGGCAGAGAGGCTGTATCGTTTAGCTTCCAACTACATTTCGCAAGCTGGAATTTGTCACAAGGTTTCTACTTGTGCCATGAGATCCATTGCAAGCATAGCACTTCGCATTACAAATTCAAGAGTCACTTCTTAGTGACAATGCATTTTGTGTGATCTATTCCCTGTTGAAAAACCAAACGGCTTGTGAAAGTGTTGATACAAGCAAAAGCAGTATGAATTAGTAAAGAGCCGGCAAATTAATACAGATGAGCTGCAAAAATTCTCCCTATTTTTGCTTGCCTACTTTATTCCTATTTTTATAAAAAATATGTAAGCTCGTAGCTTGAGCCAAAGCTACCGTTTTTCTTTCTATTTTTTCAGGGCAGGTTTGCACATGTATTGTGATTGAAATACGTTACTTTATTTTTGTTACTATTCTGACAGATGCATATATGCCAAAATGAGAGGGTTTACATTCATGCCTGAAACCCTGTTGATGTAGCACTAGGTTGGTGACTCTTCACTCAACTCCTGCTCAGGTTTTGGCCTAACACAGCTCGTGCTAAGACCTGGTGTGTGCTGGGAGCAGCGCCATCGGGTCAGAACAAGAACAGCACCTATGCAGGACTTGGTGAGCAGAGAGAGGTAAGGGTCATTCTGCAGCTATTGTCACCTGCCGCTCGGTGTCTGCTGCACCCATCGTTGCCTGCATCTTTGCAAAGCAGCTGTCTGGCAGTTTCTTTAGAATCCTCTAACGTATGGAAATGCTATAGACCACACTTCCAAGCTGGAAGGTATATAGATATATCAGCTTACCCAAAAAGCTTTTGATGTGGATCCAACAGCAGACGGACTGTTGAGGCTTTCATGCTTCCCGGTGTGGTGCAGGTGATGCTTGCACCATGACAGAGGAGCAAGGATGAGCACTCTCACCATCGGCTAGGGAACTGTTTTGCTTATAGGCATGCGAGTTAGGAATTAAGAGAATCTGTGAACTAATGACTTAATGTGTTAGACTAGTCTGTACAAAGTGGATTGAGACCTTGCTTGATGTGGTTCTTTTTTTTCTGATGAGCTTGTAAAATAAACTTTATTTACAGTCATTCTGTAAATCTCAGAACTGGACTGTGACAAGCTTAATGGTTTTATTTGTGTTGAAGAGTATTTTCATGTGACTGGATTGTAACTCGGTTGCTAATGCTCTGTGGTAGGGGAAGGATTGGAGGCTTTAATGTGACCTTCCCCTACTGCAGGTGCTGCATTTAACAGCCGGTACACTTGTTTCCACAAAGTGAATGTAACTCAAACTGCTTACTGTTTGCTTATGAGGTGTTTGGTGCGTATGTTTTTTATGAAAAATAAAGTGCATTGCATTTGACGCTGTTCCAAAAAAAGTTGAATACACTGAGAAATGCTAAATGACATTGTAACTTGCTTATGAACATTGAATGTGTGATATTTAACAGCTGTTGAAATGGCTAAAGTTTGTGTAACTATTCTAGCAGTATACATATATTTAACTTTTTTAAAAGGACACTGTCTGATGTTATTTTTGTATGTGGACATAGATACTTTCCTAAAAAGAGTGCAAATGTTTTTCCCAAGTTTTAGTGGAGTTTAACCTTATTTGTTTGGCTTTCACTTTACAGGGAAGCTTCCCCCCCCGCTTCATCGTACCCAACAGAAAGGGAGGCCAAAGTTTGGGCTCTGTCTAAGGCATGGGGGAGTGGAAATTGATAGCCTTCTTAATAGGTGTAAATTCTGGTGGAAAAAAAACAGTTGCCAAATAAAAACCATCTCTGTCCAAAAATTATCAAAGAGAATATCTTATGTAATACTTCTCTCTTTTCACAGTTCACTGCACTTCTGCCTTTACTATTCGAATATATTCTTCACCAGGATTTGTACTGATAGGTTGTGACGTGCCTAGTTCTTGTTAGCGGTGCCCATCTCCAAGCCAAAGCAAAATTGTAAGTGGGCAGGACAGGTGTAGCAATGCAGCACTTGAAAAGACCTGTCATCACTTGGATCATAGTCTCTTTTTTGGAGAAATCCAAGTATATCAGTGTATTACATGAGGAGCGTTTAATCAGTGGGTAGACTTCTGACAGAAATGAAGCTAAGAGCTTTTTATCTTGGCCTCATTTGGCCAAGGAAATACAAAACGTTAGCCTGGGAAGCAAAAAAGCCATTCAGTGAAGAGGCCCAGAACAAGCTCCAGCATGGTTTTCCTTTTTAGCCTGCTCACGTGTGCTGCTATTTACATAGCAGTCCAGACACCGTTCTTGATAGCCAAGGGTTCACAGTGGGCAACAACAGATCTGAGGTGGCAAGCAGGAAAGTCAGAACGGCTGAAGAAATATGTAGCGCTGAAGCTTATGCCAGTATGCCAGTTGCTAAAATTTTGCAAATGTTCATTAGGAGAGTTAGATCACGTTGAATTAACATTTTGTGTTATACCACTATCACTTTATTTATTTGATCCAATATTAGAAGCCCTGTAGCCAGATTTTACTGTATTGTAAAAACTGGGCTCCTAAGAGAAGGCTCACAGGCATGCCAATTCAAAAGGAAAGATACCCTCCATCATTTGTGTTTAAATCTGTGCTCAGTATCAGCTACAAGGTCCTTAAATGTCCAGATCACTGTCAAAATGCCTTATGAAGCCATGCTTAAGTTCATTAAGTATACGTAGGTAACAGCAATTGCCTGGGTTTTTTTCCTTGACCAAAATCTAGGAAATAACTGCCTAGCTCAGAAGTGAGCTTTATTGTGAACATAGCCCAAAATGGGGTGTGTTAATAAACTGCTGCTATAATCCAGTTGAAAGTAGTTTTTGAGGGTCTTGAAATTATTTTTGTATTATAAGAAATTCATTACTAGGTAAATGATAACGTCGTAAATACCAAGAACGGCTCTGACTATTTTTGTTGAGAATTACCAAGTTTTAGTCATAAGAGTTTGACAGTGTCCCTTTAACACTACGTGGATTGAATATTTAAAACATACATTGTAAGTTTAAATATTGCAACATCTTGGGCATTTAGAAATGTGTTGATTTATCTGTAACATCTAAATGCATGTTAACGCAGTTTTCAGTAGACTGACGAATTGACAAAAAAATCAGACAGGAAGTTTTGCTCTGTAATCTGTCAAGGCTTTTGTGATGTTAAGTAACAGTTTACACATAAAAAAATACTTTATCATAGATAATCATAATAAAAAATGTTATAATCCTATGCAGTCCAGTCATAATTTCTACGTATTTTTTAAGAGAAGCACTTTTTCATTCTAAATGGAGTGTAAAATCTTTAGAAGTTGCTAGCAGTGTTTTTTATGCTTCTGAGCAAGAGACTGCGTTGGAAACATTTACATATCATAGACGGATGCTGCAAAGCTTGTATGAAACCGTGAGTGGGTACTTCTTACAAAAAACCCACCACATTTTAACACAAATCACAATTAGGTTTTCAATGGAATTCGCACACAGAAAACGTGGATGCGATGAAAGTATATGTCTGGGGGTTAGTTTCAGTTTGCGGTGACGTAGATTATTATTTCCACACAAGACAGTAGCTAACGACAACTTTTGTTTTGAAACAAAAATGGTCACATAGCTTCTGTTCAGCACATAACTGGGACTTCAAATAATGCCTAGGATACTTGCTGTGTAGTTTCTGATAAAAGGTAAGACTCCTTATTAACTGATAAACTAGAAATTTTGTGGAAATTAGTCCATGAATAACAAAAGCAAGCTGCTGTCATGAAAACCAGCAGAAAAGAAAGGAAGCCTGTACAAAGCCAAGAATAAATGAAAAAGGTGAAATGCACCTGTTCATTTAAAGATGAAGATACGCTTCCTTCCAGACAACTGATAACTGGACTTCAGGGATATGTGGTTGTTTAGTTAATACGATGCATTTGTTTTCCTCCCAGGAGTTCCAGGGTCAAGGTGCAGTCGTCAAGTCCAACTCTTTGCGTATTAGCACAAATACGATCTTATTTTCAAAATGACTTTACCTTGTTAAATTCTGAATTTTATGGGGTGATGAGGACAGAATTTGAAGGCAAATATAGGTAGAAATAAGATGATTTTATGGGGGAAATGAATGAGTTGTAAGTAATTATGAGGGAAATAAGGCAACTAAATGAAAATAATTCTAAAATATTACAATGTTGGTTTTATCCAACGACTAAAAAAATTAGCTTGGGAGCAGCCAGCTGGGGGGCTCCACTTCTCGGATTAGGTTATTGCGGTCCCCCACCCAGCCTTGCTCCTCTGCCCATTTTGGTGATGCAGAGGAGTCTTTTTATCATACAACCTAACAATCGGATTAACACAGCCGATCAAGCGTCATCATTTCAAAGTGCTGTACAACTGCGTATCAGTGATTCCCCATCACATGTCTAGGAACAAGGTAACTTCTAGTGGGAGTAAGACACCTCAGATCTGAGTTTATAAAATGTGTCAACCCACAACTTCCACTCTGGGTCTAATGAGGGACGTGCAAAGCCTTTCTCCATTATCTGGGGTCAGCAGTAAGTTCAGATGCACATCAAGAGTTAGCGGCACTGTGTCACCACAGCACAGGACAGCAAGATTTTGGTGCCCCAGTTACAAGAATTTCGCCTCCTGTTCTGCCCCAGTGTTTGAAGCAGGAGCACTAGGAAACCAATGTGTCAGCTGAATCCATCACTGTCACTACTCTTTCCGCAATAAATAGGTTTGCCAACGAGTCGAAGGAAGTTTGTTACATGTACTGTGAAAATCATCACATTTGATATCAGATTTGATATAGTAAATTGTCCTAGCAACAGGAGTGAGTATTTTCACTGGCATTCAGCAGATAAGGGGGCAGGTTTGGTTTGCAGATGAGAAATTGAATGCTTTATTGCACTTCTTTGCAGACAAGTAAGAAAAAGAAGGCTGAGAAAGACCATCTTGAGGTCACCTAGCACCATCTTCATGCAGAGAAGCAGAATGTTTCCTTAAAACTAGAGGTTCCCAAGTCTGCCTGCTCCACTTCTTCCTGTTTTCCATCGCTTTTTCACTTTCTGGTCCCCCAGCTGCCTCATGTTTCTGACCTGTTAACAACTTTCTCCTTCGGCCCACATCCTGTGCTGCTGCTTCCTCACACATACCCAGACTTCTGTCTATGCCCCCCCTCGAGTTCCCCCACCTTCCCCCCCGCTCTTCCTCACTCTGAGAAATGGCCTCTTTTCCTTCACAGTATCTGAAATCTGCCATCTCTGGAGCACTGGGACTGGAGCACAAGGTAAGAAACCCAACAGAGAAAGGGCAGCCCTGTGGTTCACCATCAGCCGTAATGGTCATTCGACAATGCCTTATTGATAGACCTAGACTTTTCTTTATATTCAGTCCAAGTTATTGTTTTCTACAAATTAAGCTGTTATTCTTGGATGCAGTGTCCGTGTAAGATCTTTTTACGTAGCAGAAAACTGTTACCAGTCAGCTACCATAAGCTTAAAAACATGACATACAAGGAAAGATTAAATTCTTTTGTTTTTTCCCTCCAGATATTTCCAGGTCCTTTATTGTTGTGTTAAACTATGCTCTGCAGAACAGTACGCCACTCAAGCTTCGCCAGCACCAAGCAGAACAGAACAGGTTCGTCCTTGCCTTACATGTTTGCACCCTTCCTAACGCATCGTATTGCTGATTCATATTTCTGGTCCCTTGTAATCTCCAAGTTCTGTTCTGTAATAATTCTTGCTATCCAGTTACTTCCCGTCTCGCATTTCTGCACTGGAGTTTCCTCCTATGAAATAGAGCACTGTCAACTTGCCTTTATTCCATTTCATATCACTGATTCCAAACCACCTCGTTGATTTATCAACGTGATATTGCATTCTGATCCTGTCTTCCATCATGCTTGTAACTCCTCAGCCTCTTGTGTGGAGGGTATAAGCAGTTGTCCTTCTTATGGCTTACCAGGTGGAGAAGGAAGCCACAGAGTTTGAGGGGGCTGCTTTAGGCATACAGGATATCTTCGTGTAAATAAGAATAGCCTTCAGGCTGCCTCATACCTTTCTTTCGCTGTGCCTTCATCTCATACTCAGCCTATACTCTGCTCATGTAGAAAGGATTTCTTTACAGCAATCAGTGTTTTGGTTCATTCTTTGAATTTAAGTTTTAAAACATAAAATTCTATTTTTCATACTGCTGTGCATGCAACCTGATTCCAGTTTCTTACCAGTTACATACAATTTTTATTTACAGCAACTATGAATGTGTTGCATTATTTTTGTCATATTGAACTACACCTTGTATTTCACAACAGATGCTATGTTGTGAGGTAGCTATCTCAGGTGAGTTAGGGGTCTTTACAGTCGTCTTTCTAATACACATGGAAATGAAACAGTCATTTTAATTACTTCAGTGCTACAGCATCTCATTTTATTTTTACACCAGTGAACACCTCTGCCATCATGTCACTATGAAAGAAACATGGGATGTTTCTGCTAAAAAGAACATTCTCAGGGAGAGGGCGGGAAAAAAAAAAGCATCCTTACTGTTAAATCCTAGACTGTAGGATTCATATATATATAGCAGAGCTCAGAATGAGCTTTAGAAGAAGTGTTGTTAAAGCCTATTGGAACACCTTGCCTTTTAAAAGCAGACATCTGTAGCCAAAGAAAACAGAAAATGGAGATCTCTTAGGAAAGAGGGAGGGAGATAAGGGTGGAAAAATACATGGCAAAGGAGGAATTATGAATATTTAACTTTTAAAATCTAGGTCTAAGAATTCAACCAATACTGTTTCAAGTTATTCTTCATAATTAATGCATGTATTACTGAAATCATTAAGCGCTACCTCTTGTGTCTAAAAATTCAACCAGATTTCATCCAAAACTAATTCTTCTTCAGTCCCCTCACTTCCAAATTGAATTAGGAAACACAGAAACAGATACAATCGAAAAACAATCAGAAAGCACTCGTTAGGTTTTATTTTAAATTTAGCATTATTTGAAGCTAAACACTACGTAGGGGTTTTGCTGGTAAAAACACATTAGGTTATATTTACACTGCACACACTGGTGCAGCACAGGGATATCCAGGCTAGTCAGGAGCCAGTCCAGTCCTCTGAGGTGCATAATTAGCCCAGACAACTCTAGCGTGATGTTAAATCACTTTACTATTAGCTTATACATGAACACCACGTCGCTTTGTGTAGTGTGATCATCCCTCAAAGTCAGTTAATGCTTCTACAGAGTATGTACAGGCAGAATATCCCTTCTCTGCTCCTCTCCTGTGTTCCCACATAAAGACAATAAAACTCATTATTACCTACCTACCCGCCTGTGGTGCGCAGGTGCTGTAAGCCTGGAGGAGGAGCAGTAGTAGACTTCCCAGCTGGTGGTTCAGCAGCACAAGCACCTGCAGGAGCTGCCTCCAGGGCAGCTGTGCTTTACTGTGCCGAGAGGAGGAACACGTAGAAAGGTGCCACCAGGGACTACATCCCTCTGCACAAAAAAAAAAAGGCATCCAAATTTACCGTGGAAATAAAATGATAGGCTTCATTGCATAGTTCTAAAGTAGAAACCAACCATTTTATAAACCTGCTCTTTGCTTTTGCTGTACTATCCAAAACCATTGTCAGTACATGGTTCCTCCAATGATTCAGCTTTTATTGGACAGGCTAATCTCACCAATGTAATAACTGACTTTGTCTGTGTGCGTTCCCATATGTGCCCAATGGCATCCTGGGAAGGTTATGAGGCATTCAACGGCAATTAAAATTGGAAAGCACAGGTGTTGTGGTTTAGCCTGGCAGGCAGCTCAACACCACACAGCAGTTGGCTCACTCTCCCCAGTGGGATGGGGGAGAAAATTGGAAAAAAAAGTAAAATTCGTGGGTTGAGATAAAGACAGTTTCATAGGACAGAAAAGGAAGGGAAAATAACAACAACAACAAAAAAATAATAATAATATACAAAACAAGTGATGCACAATGCAACCGCTCACCACCTCTGACCAATGCCCAGCCAGCCCCCGAGCAGCGATCGCTGGCCCCGGCCAACTCCCCCCAGTTTCTATACTGAGCATGATGCCATATGGTATAGAATAGCCCTTTGGCCAGTTTGGGTCAGCTGTCCTGGCTGTGCCCCCTCCCAGCTTCTCGTGCACCTGGCAGAGCATGGGAAGGTGAAAAAGTCCCTGACTAGGGTAAGCAATACCTAGGAACAACTAAAACATCAGTGTTATCAGCATTATTCTCATGCTAAATCCAAAACACAGCACTATGCCAGCTACTAGGGAGAAAATTAACTCTATCCCAGCCGAAACCAGGACAGCAGGAAAAACAAACAAAAGAACCCTGACACAGGGAGAAGGACTCAGGAAAGGTCCTTGGCCAACACTTCTGTGACTGTACCAGAGCTAGAGAGTGAGATACTTCCTCGCAGTTTGATCCAGATGTACACAAGAGTACATTTACAATCATCAAACTGACAAGGAAATATGGTATGTTTTTAACACGGCATTACGTTTTCACACTGATTTTGTGCTGTATGATTCACTGTAAGAGTGACATGAACAACCAACACTGGAACTTGCATGAAATCTGCCCAAGCAAAACTACTTCTTTAAAAATTTTTTGATCCATTTTATTGACAAAGCAGCTTGTTGCTTTACATCAGAAGGTTCTGATATTTGATCTGATTTTGAACCGCCGGGATGAGGTTTGTAATCTCCTGGACCCTCAAATTCAGCTTGGGACAAGGGAACAGTAGAGTGGTTTCAAATAATAATAAAATTGGGAATAGAAAAGGAAACATATTCGTTCAAACGGAAGATATGGCTGGCAGACAGCCCCACATATGGCTTTCATATAGCAACAGATGAGTTTGAAAATTAATTAAAAGCTACAGATATAGCCAATAATAAAGCCCTCAAGTGTAGGCCACAAATAAACAATTATTTTCCTTATTAAGCTGGCAATACACAGGTGTGAGGAACATGCTAGCGATATTCTAATTTATCCATTCTACTCGTAAGAGGTAATTTTAGAAAGGGTTTTGCCATCTTTGAAAATGTAAGGGTTTGCAACTCACAGCTACCATACCCAAAATCAAGTATTTATTTTTAAATATTATCATTTGAGCCTGTCTTTCCAGTTTTGAATTCCTGACATTTCCACTTCACGTGCAATACGAGCACTGCTTTACTAAATTTACAAACAGTGGCATTTTGTTTTCTGGAGCAGGGCTTTTGCCATAGCATCCCATTAAGCACAGCACCAGTTGCACTAGGAATCTGCCTGTTTGGAGATCTTCTGCCCTGAAGATCTTAGTTTAGCACAAAGAGTAACAACATCACTACAAACACTGAGGACTGTAAATGGTAAGACACTCTCCCTTCCTACACTTCCAAATGAGACTAGCCGAGAATAATCCAATTTAGAGGCAGAGCACAGAGGGATTGTTGTATTTATTCCTGTGGATTTTGTAGCTCCTAATTGCCCTTATTTTTGAAAGCCCACCTTCACCGGTCACCTAACCAGGTTAGGCATGGGAAGTGGTTACAGCAGATCTGGCTGTGTGCTCCCTTCTGGAAACAGCATGGTGGACCAGCAGAAGAGCAAGGAGTCCTAGCTCTACCATCCACCACCGGCAGGAAACACGCATGGGAGAGCTGTTAGCATGTTAGGTAACTGAAAGCTAGAGGAAAGCGCTTAGTCACCTGTGCGTCTCTTCTCATTAAAGTCATGGCAAGCTCCTTGGCCTTGGAGGTAAGAAGGCAGTTTTCTAGCTCATCTGCTAAGTTTAGGAATAGAGACCTGAACGTGGAGCTCCGGTTTCCGGAAGCACACCCGGAGGGTCATTCAGTATCAGGTATTTTGAGTCTACCTGCCAGGAAGTAGCAAGGACAGGAGTGCTCCATGAGGGAGAACAACCTCAAAGCCAAGGGCAACAGCAACACAGGTGGGGATAGCAACCTCCCCATGGACTGCAGGGATGGTGGTGGAAACTGGGCCTGCCAGCAGCCCAGTGATCGCCAGACAACCGCAAGGTGATGACTCAAGTTCAAGGCTAGGCCACAAAGTCCGGTCAATAAGCCAGCAACAGCAGCACGCAGCATGAAGGCAGCTCTATCGCCAGTGCAGCTCAGGCAAGGATCAAGGGCCTGTGGGCTGAGCCCCAGGACCAACAGGCAGAGGGGGTGCGGGTGGGGGTCCTGGGTGAGGCAGGACCTCCCCAGGTCCTGCTGGTGCGCTCAGGACCCTGACCCTACCTCCTCCACACTCCAGGTTAGCATTCTCACCACTCACTTTTCTCTCTGGCCATGTAACTATGTTGTATGAAGGACAAAAACATTAATTTGTGGGGATATTTGCTTGTTTGTTTACTATACAGTACCTACTACCTCGATGGAGGCGGCAGCATGACTGCAGAGCTACTGCACGGAGTTCTGAGACGTGGATTCAGGACCTGTACTCAACTCCCTGCTTCAAACTGGGGAAAAAAAAAATAGATTTGAAAGCAAACATACAATTGCTCAGATGAATGCATCTAATTGCAGACATATCCAAACAGCAAGCAGTGAAATGAAAAACCTCTAATCAAAAATCTCACTACAGCACAGGCTGAGGATCAAACCCGCCAGTAATTTACGCTTTTGGTTACAAAGCTACCATCTGTTAACAGAGGTCAATTACAAACTTCTTACAGTGCCTCTGCCTACTTGATATGTGGACCAGAGATAATATGAAGAGACAGCCAAACAAGCCTCATCTCTGCTTGACTTTGTTCAGGAAAAACATGTCTTGAGCACGCCTACTGATTCCAGCTCTTCAGGTCCAACAGTGCATACTCAGGGTCAACATGCTACTGGTTTATTCCTGGAAAACTAGGTGTCTGCAGAGGTAAAACACCTTCGAGACATGCTGTCAGTCCTGAAGGGAGCAGGATTTAAAATGCCTGAAGGCATTTTTCACTGCCTGAGTCTTCTCAGTGAATTTAGCCAGACTGCTTAGCACAGTATTAGGAAAAATTTGAATATCCCTATGGTCCAGCTAGTAACACTGGAATATGCGGTTTCAGCACTAGCTGTATGTCGTGGTTTAGCCCCTGCCAGCAACCAAGCCCCACACAGACACTCGCTCACCCTCCCCCCTGGTGGGATGGGGGAAGAGAATCAGAAGAGCAAAAGTAAGAAAACTCATGGGTTGTGATAAGAACAGTTTAATAATTGAAATAAAATAATAACAGTAATAGTAATAAAAATTGCAATGAAAAGGAGAACGAGAAAGAGAAACAAAACCCAGGGGAAAAAAAAAAGTGATGCAAATGCTCACCACCTGCCGACCAATGCCCAGATAGTCCCCGAGCAGCGATCGCTGCCCCCCAGCCAATTTCCCCCAGTTTATATACTGAGCATGACATCATGTGGTATGGAATAGCCCTTTGGGCAGTTTGGGTCAGCTGTCCTGGCTGTGCCCCCTCCCAGCTCCTTGTGCACCTGGCAGAGCATGGGAAGCTGAAAAGTCCTTGACTAGTGTCAGCACTGCTCAGCAACAACTAAACCATCAGTGTGTTATCAGCACTATTCTCATACTAAATCCAAAACACAGCACTATGCTACCTACTAGGGAGAAAATTAACTCTATCCCAGTTAAAACCAGGACACTATAAACCAGCCCTGTCTGCTTAGGCCATCCCAAATGGCAAGGCACAAGGGACATCTACTGTGTCAGAGACCAGAGCGCTGAGGCAGCGCTTATCATAGAATCATTTGGTTGGAAAAGACTTTTAAGATCATTGAGTCCAACCGTACCTGTCCACTACTAAACCATGTCCCTAAGCGCCTCATCTACCCATCTTTTGAACACCTCCAGGGATGGGGACTCGACCACTTCCCTGGGCAGCCTGTTCCAATACTTGACAACCCTTTCCGTAAAGAAGTTTTTGACACAACTTGAGGCCATTTCCTCTTGTCCTATCACTTGCTACTTGGGAGTAACACTTGTTTCCAAGTCAGTATTTTATCAGTGAAATGAGTATTTCCCCCACCCACAGAACATGTAACATTGGCTTATTCACTGCTTTGCAAAGCATGGAAGTATCAATGGCAATGATACTTGCCATTTGTATTAAGGTCTTCAGTCTAACAGATTGCTTCCCCCAAAGTTTTTAGGAAGGCAAAGTGTACTCTATCAGAAAGGCTCAACAAAAACGTTTCCACATGCTCTGAATACTATGTGTGTGCGTATAGACACATTGCAAGAACATGCTGATGAATCACATCTCCCCTCACGCTTCTGAGCTGCTGCAGAGCCCCCAGACCTCATCCTGAAGGTGCGTACCCACGATCAACCCTCAGTGGACACGGGCTCCATCCCCAAGGCACCGCCAACAGGCAGCCGTCCCGACAGCTGCCGCCGCCCACGCAGTGCCCGCTCCCGGACGCCGGGAGCTCCGCCTCACACAGCTCCTCCACAAGCCGCCGTCCTCTCACACTCAAGATGGCGCCGTCCCACCCACAGGCGGCTGGGAGGGAGGGAGGGAGCGGGCAGGGCCGGTGGACGCGGGGAGCTCTTCTGCCACAGCCCTAGCACACCCCGGCTAGAGAGGGGCGAGCAGAGGCGGCAAACCCGCTCCGAGCCGCTCCCGGGAGCCCACCAGCTGTACTGAGGGGCGAACGGGATCACAGCAGACCACTCCACTACCCGCCTCCGGCAACGCCTCCCCTTCTATCCGCGCCGCGCAGCTTTCTGGGTAACAGCATCCCGCTCCGAAACCCCGCCCCCTCCCGCTTGAGTAGCAGCCTAACAGCCAATAAGACAGCGCTCGGCGCGAGGAGGCGGGAAGATCTCTGCCCCCGCCCAATCAGGCGAGGAGAGAGCGGGTTGGCGGGGCGCCGGCGTCGCGCCGCGTTT
>VYZW01023917.1:12451-31665 GCA_013401315.1 Balaeniceps rex
GCCAGGTAAAACAAATAAGAATGATCTAATTGTTAGATGAAACAATGAGACACATGAAGAACTTGGCACTACCTTAGTAAGCCTCTTAAATTATCTTTACTCATCAGAAAGCTCAGTTAGCAGATCACTGGTTTTGTTGGAGATGAGCATGTTTGTATTCATACGTGTCATACTTCAAATCTTAAGAGAATAAAAAATTCTGGGACACCATACTCACTTTAACCTTCCCTTTTGCAATTTAACTGGGTCTTAACCAAACTTACGCAAGTAGGTTTTTACAAATGTTCTTACCCGTGGTACTGCTTACCGTCTGTTAACCGCTTTGTTTTTCAAAGCGTGTTGGAATTTGCACCGATAGCTCCTCTCTGTATTGAATTTTACCCCATTAGGCGTATGGTTGTCTGTAGAATGGTACGTTAGCCTGAGGATTAGCTTAGCTGTTCGCAAGCTTCCCTGTTACTGATCATTACCTCTGCTTTGCAGAGCATCTTCAAGGCCTGTAGGTTTACAGGCCTGTAGAGCCCTTGGATGTTTTTACCTTTTTATATTCGCCTTTGCCAGTAAGCAGGGATATTATTCTTTTTTGGAGAATGTTCTGCTTATTTGGATTTTTTTTCACTGAATAATTAAGCTGTACAGTTTGATTACTGTATTTTGTGTTTGATTATTGCAGGCTATAGAATTTCCCCCTCTACTTCTATATTGTATAGTTTAATCCTTTTCGAAAGGGATTTACTAAATTGCCGGTAGAAGAGCTGTTGCTTTTGTAACTTTTTCCAAAAACTTTCTGCTGCTTCATTAATAAGATTGTCACAGTAGCAAAATCAGCTCAGGAAGGAACGACCCCCAGAACACCACTTGGCTGGCCAGCCAAGAACTGAAACAAATGTCTAAGGAAAAAGTTGGGAATGTTGGTCAGTGTGTTACACTGGCAACTGGATTATCAAACTGTTCATCATTTCATCAGGATTTTTTTTATCCTTTATACTTTTCAGTTGATTCATTAGATCCCTGAACTTAAAAAAAACAATGAAACAAACAAAAAATTCCTTTGAAATTCTGTTTTGTCTTCAACAGTGCCCTTAAAGATAGTCGTTTCCCCCCAATGACGAGGGATGAGCTGCCACGGCTTTTCTGCTCAGTGTCTCTACTCACTAACTTTGAAGATGTATGTGACTACATGGACTGGGAGGTAAGGATGTCAGATATCTTTTAAGAAAATTACTTTGATACCATGAACATCTATAGCAGAAGTCACACCATTTAAATTATCTGCATATATTTAGCATAGTTGTCACTGTTTTGCACTCTATACACATTGTTTTGTGCATAGATTCAAAAGATCCTTTTGGTAGAACTGTCATCACCTTAAAAGTCTGAGCCATGAAAATGGAAGAAAGTTGTATTCTTGCCCACTTATGCACTCAAAGAGCGGTCTGCAGAGCTATATTTATGTCTAAGACTCCATCGAGCAAGGTATTGTCTTAGTGATGGTGTCCTGAGATCTNTTGGAGAATGTTCTGCTTATTTGGATTTTTTTTCACTGAATAATTAAGCTGTACAGTTTGATTACTGTATTTTGTGTTTGATTATTGCAGGCTATAGAATTTCCCCCTCTACTTCTATATTGTATAGTTTAATCCTTTTCGAAAGGGATTTACTAAATTGCCGGTAGAAGAGCTGTTGCTTTTGTAACTTTTTCCAAAAACTTTCTGCTGCTTCATTAATAAGATTGTCACAGTAGCAAAATCAGCTCAGGAAGGAACGANAAGATGTATGTGACTACATGGACTGGGAGGTAAGGATGTCAGATATCTTTTAAGAAAATTACTTTGATACCATGAACATCTATAGCAGAAGTCACACCATTTAAATTATCTGCATATATTTAGCATAGTTGTCACTGTTTTGCACTCTATACACATTGTTTTGTGCATAGATTCAAAAGATCCTTTTGGTAGAACTGTCATCACCTTAAAAGTCTGAGCCATGAAAATGGAAGAAAGTTGTATTCTTGCCCACTTATGCACTCAAAGAGCGGTCTGCAGAGCTATATTTATGTCTAAGACTCCATCGAGCAAGGTATTGTCTTAGTGATGGTGTCCTGAGATCTCTTTTGCAGCATAGCTAACTACAGAAACGTGGTGGATCAGTCCCTTGATCCTGGGAAGAGGATGTTCCAGTATGAAAGTTACTGGTTTGATGTATGCTGCTGGAAACAAGCACTGCAAAAAAACTGCAATCCCAAAACGAGCTGCCTTATTTAGCCTGTAGGAGTGAACCATTTATCTTTCCCAAAACTTTCTTTGCTTTCAGAGCAAGTGCACTGCACAGAGCCCACAAAGCCCTTATACAGTGAGGCCAAGTAAATCATCGCTCTTGTTTTTCTTTGGTACTTATGCATGGAGCTGAATCTATTTTAATTGTTATGTTCTAGGAAACCTGCATGCATTCTCTTGGAACAGCAGCATAAAAGAGATTAAGAAGCAATTGCTGCTTTTAGAGTTATTTCTGGGAAGGTATATTGCAGGAAGTGCTATTCTGTATTCTTCTGCTTTTTCCAAATTATTTGGTATTAGACACTTGCAAAAAGAAGTTACTGGACTTAAGATGAACTTCTTGTCTCAGCCAGTATGACTGTTGTGTTGCTCTTTGAGTCTGTATTTGAGTGGACATTAAAAAAAATTTGAAATTGTCATATATGATAGCAGACATTACAATGCCAGAGCCACCACACAAGTTACAGTGTTTTGCTTTAATAATGACTTACCCCTACTAAATATTCAGGATTTCTTAAGAGAAAAAGAGACTTTCTATTGTATTCACACATAACAAATGTAAATTGAATAAAAATTTCATTTCTTGTTAAAATGGTAAGAGGCCCTACTGTTATCAGAATGGTGGTATCCAGTAGTAACCTCAGCATTATGAATTTCACAGTAGCTGAAAATCCAATAAAAATGCATTTCCTGTCCAACTCATAATGACAAGGGCTTCTTACTTTCTGATAGGTAATTCTGAATGAGAGGAATGTAAGTTTCCTTTGGGGTTTATCAGCATTTTCACCATAAACAGAATTATTCATTATTTATGTAATGTCAGACCAAAGAAGAAATCTTAGCCAAAACTGTGTGTGGATTCTTAACAAGAAGCTTTTTTCAGAGAAGTAGTTTGTCTTGTCACTGAGCCCTTAGAGTACTTTAAACGAGGTTTTCAGGTAATCAAAACTGTAGTGACTTTTAATACGAAACCAAGCTAGAAGTTGAAATTAAAACTGGTAGAATTTTTCTGCTTTACTAGGTTGACTTCTGGTAGTAACCATAGTGATGTTCTCAATTTCATTTCATTTATTATAATTTATTAAAAATCAGACTATGACTATACTTGGAAAATGTCTCTTTAAACGTGTGAAGTACATAATGAAATAGCATTTAGCTCTTTCCATGTGGTACTCTATAAATATTATTAGATGCTGTTTTATTCTCTCAGTAATAAACTTCTGAGATGACCAAAATATTCATCCTTAAAGAGAAGCTGAAACCAAAGCCTGAGTTCAAAAATCCACTCTCCGTTGGAAAGACTGGTTTTAACTTTGTTCCTTGGGAGACTTCTGATTCGTAACTCCAACCCTTGTAGGACACAAAGGAGGCTTTTACTTTCTATGCCCTTTCTATGTCTTGTTGCAGAATCCTTCAGGCTTCAACAACAGTGTCAACAAACAATGCACAACTGTAGTCTTGCTCAGTTCTGATTGATTTTATGGATTCTCACAGTTCTTCTTATTGGAAAGCCCTGACTTATGAGGGAAGAATGGAGGGGTCAAAAATATCATGGTCCTTATATTCTCCATTTGCTTAGTTGCTCTCTCCTATTTCATTTAAGGTTTTTTAATGATAGTTTTTTAAAACCTTTAGGAAATTCCTAGGAGTTCTAAGAAATGGTCACAAAGTAGGTTCCATGATTCATGGTTTTGGTTTTGTGGTCCCCCCCGATAAGTCAAACGTGCTTCTCAAGTGATTGTGTCATATATAGTTGTGGATGATCCACAAGCTTTCCAGGCAAAAGGGGCGGGGGGTTGTGTATAAATATGAGAAAGATAAAATTTGTAATTGTTAGTCCTTAAAAGAATGATTCATCGCTGTTTGTGCTCCTGTCAGTGAGACAGCTTATGTCATCCATATTTCTTTCATGCAATATTAATGGCAAAAAGACATTTCAGGATGTCTAGAGTATGACGTAAAGAGAGATTCTTCAGCTTTTGTCTTGTCTAATGCTGATTTCCAGATCATCCTGAAAAACATCAGCCTGGTTAGGAGACCGACCTTCTGTACATATGCTACTGATGATCTTGTGGGAGCCAATTCCGCAATTTGCTGACAGAGGTCACAGTATTTCAAAATTGCCAATTCAGTGCTCTGGTGACTTAGAGACAAGATCATTTGAAGATGCAGCTCAGGAGTCTCCCCTGTATCCTGAAGCAGAGTGATAGATCGTCTTTTCTCTGATTAATGAATTATCTTCCCAAACTAAATAGATTAATATTTCAGTTGTAAAAAGCAATGTGAGATCCTTTTGCAGCAGAAACTTCAACCAAGTAAACAGGAGATATGGGTGAATTGACTGCTGTTAGCTCCCATGTGGTTTTTCAAATTGCTGCCATTTTCACCTTTTATAAAACTGACTAGGAGAAAGTCCAAACCTTTAAAGGACCACTTCAGTGTCATGTTTCATGAGGATGCTTCCTAAAATATAATTTAGCATTCTTACTTACAAGTGACTATGTGAATTGCAGTGCAGTTTAGTAGTTGAACAGATGTAGGGCTTTGAAATGAACACTGGGAGTCACGAACTGTTCCTTCATTTCTGCTCGACAGAACCCATGAAATACTGCTGTGGTCCAGTTGCTGCTGCGGTGGAGTTTCACCACCTTTCCATCTTAAAGAAATGGGCCACATGAGAAACTCAAAGATATGTTTCTTTTTTGATAGTACTGCTTTTTTATTAAAGATCAGGTATCAAAGAGTCCTGACTTGGGAAACAAGTCATAAAGACCAATTATTTTTAAACACATTTGATACTGATAGCAGTCATCCCTGCCCCGCATAAACTCGGCTTTATCCATACTTCCATTCTCCTTGAGCTCATCTTTTTGATCTGTCCTTCTACCAAGTCTTTTCTTTCCTGCACAAATTTGAATTCCTCAGGATGCCTCCAGTTTTGCTGTTGATTCTTAATACATATATCCTTGCATCTCATGTTGCGCTGGGAGCTATGTGTGTAGTTAGCAGCACCCCAAAAGAAGGAATGTAGAAGCGTTTGAATAGATTGCTGTGAAGTATCATGGCTTTGGGTCCTTCAGAAAGAACTTCTGTTTGGTTTGTGAAGCTTCTAAGTCTGCAATTTGGGCAAATAAGCCTACACTCAGAAGGTCCTGTGAGTGGATTCAGATCCCAGAAGTGGCGCATATAAGGTGTGATCATGGTGTAGGTCTTCCAAATCCAGCTCTGGTGTGGCGGGCTCTGCCTCCTCGAGAGGGTATGGCTGCGAGGTACAGTACAATGGCAAATGATTTAATGTATCCCCTGTGTGCTGGTTTTGCCTAGAAATACAGAAGAGAAAAGCAAAGTGCCTCTACTCATTCCCTCTCCATTTCATGTTATAGCAAATGAACACATTTTAAATTGATTTTCTCATTAATTTAATGAAGAATCTGTCGGGTTTTTTGCTAGAAGGTAAAGCCTGTCTTGCTAATTCAGACCCTCTCCGCATTTTTTAATTAAAACCACATAAACATTATGGTTGTATGTAATAGGAAATTTTTTGGAAAACATTATTGTAATTCCAACAGGGTAACAAATCACTAGAATTGATCAGCAGCTCTTCCTTAAAATACCTTAAAAGAGATCTTTGGCCTGAAGCCGCTGTTCTTCAGTGAAGTCAAGTCTGCAGAATTGTACATGCTGTGTTGATACAAAAGGCCTTTAGCCTGTGTGCGCTGGTTTAAATATTAGCTTAAATAGTTGTAGCCAATAATGTTGACTGAAAGGTGGCTTTTTGTTGTTGACAAAGTTGGTACGTTTAAGAGTTGTGGAAATTCTTTTCTTCTTGCAAGTGCAGCGGCACCGGCAACTCTTGCAGCTTATAGAACAGAGAAGAAAGAGTCTTGATCTCAATATTTTATTCTCTTTGGACAATATTCAGTGATTCCATGGATGTAAATAAATGATTCATTAAAAAAAGAATGCTTGTCATGAAGTAGAGAGTAGTCTCCTGAGTAGTCTTTTGTCTCCGTTGTTAAATCAGAATGTGATATTCAAGCCCTACTAAAGATGATCAGAAAGAAGCCAACGTATTTGCTACAAATGTGAGGCTAAAAAGCTGTGGAATTCAGCTAATAAAAAGTGGGCTCAGCTTCTAATGAGGAGCAGTAGTCACTTAATCTGAAGCGTTCCATTTCCAGACAAGCTTGTATACAGCGATTTCCGTAGTACTGGTTAGGTAAAAAGGGGAAAGCGACTAAGTTATGTGGTATCATAAGGAGTACTGTACAAGTTACAGGCCAACTTTTTTGTTTGAAAACATTTATAGCTTGCTGCTGTTCAAAGATTGAGCTGACAAACCGTAAGGCAGCAGAAGGAACAGCCTGATCTGGTTCATCGTGCGGTTACGTGAATACTTTTACTGGTAGAACCGAGAGGCAGGCAGGTTTGTCGCAGTTTAGCTGGCGCGCTGGCAGTAAGGGTTGTACGTCGAGCCGTGTTTCTCGTCTTGAGTGGAGGAGAACAGCAAATAGTGAGTGAACTTCAGGAACGGGCAGACACGTGTTTCTGACGCCAAGGAGCTGCTGCACAGCTCCAGCACTGGGGTATTCCATGTGGATTCTTTGGAACGGATTCTTTGTTACCTGTTTTAATGTATTTCTGAAAAAAATGTTTACAATTAATTCATCTTCAATGAAGTAGTGATAATTGCATGCAAATCTCATACAGATTTCAGTGCAGTAGATAAAACTGAACAGAATGATTCTTTGATGATAAGTTACTCCACAGTGGGCTAGAAGCTTAAATTTCAACAAGGCTTGATGTTTTAGACGCTTATCCAAATTCCATGTTGATAGTCTAATGAGAATGACATTATTTCTTCCTCTCAGCATGGTTGGAGAGTCAGTACAAGAGGAACAGATTTGTAAACCGTGTTTGGAACTTTGAGTCAGGACAGTCGAACATGAGAGTTGCTTGAAGTTCGGTTTCAGTGTGGGTTCTGGAACAATTTTTTCTCAGTCCAACTGAGATAAGATATATAGAGAGACGTATTACGGGCAATAATCTAGCAAGTGCCAGAAGCACTTGGCAAAACAATAAATGTGGTGTGTGCGTGTTTTCCCCCATCCCAAGGTGTGTGTAAATCAATGATTCATTAAAAAAAGAATGCATACAAATGAATATGAATGTGTATAAATACACAACAAAGTCTGAAGTACTGTTGGTGTCACTTCAGAAGTAAAGTAAAAAATGTAGTTTAATGCAATCCTTAGATTTAGTGAGTGGTCTGTGGTTTTTAATTAATATTCTCACCGGACCTAGTTTTAGGTAGCCTCTGGCCACTTACACAGTGGGCCAAAAAGTTTATATCCACACGTATTGGATCCATAGTATACAGCATTTCATGCTGTAAAACCCTATAGAAATAGTTCTATTGGAGGAGATTGGTTTGTTGCCTTTCTAAGTCTCTCTCCTTATCTCACTTTTCTCTCCCAGTAGCAACAACCTAAATAGATTCCTGCCCATCTGGGAGGCTGATATGGCAATCGTGTAGTCTTCTTGCAGCTCAGAAGGATACCTGTATGTAGTCATTTCCCTAAGAAATGGTAATAGATGAGACAGAACTTAAACTCCGTCTGCAGAAGAAGATTGTTTGGTTTGTTTTTCTGAACTGCACAAATGTTATTCTACAAAAAAGTGCCTGTAGTGCATCAGTGTGTTTAGTTTGAGGAGCACGCTATAGGCTTTGGATAAAGTTCTCTGCTGAGCCTGGTAGGCAAGCCAGTTGCAGTCCTGTTAATGCCTTCCAAACATGTACCTACCCCTTACCTCCCATCTGAGAGAGGAGTATTTGGGGAAATTTCAGAAGTTTTCATCAATGCAGGAACGTTGGTCTCTTGAGGAAGTCAAAATAAATTCCTAACTGTGCCCATGCTAATTTTACCGTGGATCATTCTTATTTTGCTTGCGTGTGGCTTCCATTTGTTTAACTCAGGCCTGGTGTTGATTAACTGGAGCTAAACAATGAAAAGCCGTTTGTGCTGGACTAAGAATACTGCTTAGCTGTGCAGCTGGAATTCATGCTTCACAGAACGCTGTGACATTTTCCCAACCGGAGGAATTGCGGGTGCAATTGTGTTGCCTTACTCATTTTGCTCTGCATCTTTTTCTTCTACAGACATGGGCCTAAAAGTCCATTCAGATGGTTAAAGGGAAACATCCAGGGCAATGCAATTACCTCCTGCTTGCACGGCGCATCATGCCTAGCCCATCACCAGTGCTCTGGGTAGTTTCTCCTGAATACTGGGTTGCACTGTTGTGCAAAACGGTCGTGTAGAATTTAGAAGCTAATACTCTGCAGGATTTGAAGGTGTGCAAAACCTGGAAATACTTGATCTTAGTGCTTAGGCAACTGAATAGAGACAGTTACAAAATCACCAGCTGCAAAAACTTACTGTTCTTGGCATAAACTCGGTAGGCTCACTGCAGCTTCTGACACTGTTTCATTTTACTTTCAGGTCTTTGGGTTCATAATTACATCATCTGAGCATACAGATTTGATCTCTCTAGTGAATATATAGCTGTGTTATAGAAGTTAGGTTTAGGAGTGTTTGGTAATGAAATAGCACGTTAAAATTTGCAGTGAATTAAATTTGTTAATCTCAAAGCAATTTTTCCTATTTAACAAATGTTAGGTTCATGGGGAAAAAGTGTTGAGGCCATGGCCAGCCACAAGAGAGACTCTTCCTCCTGTTTCCCCGTGCTTATATCACATATAAAGATTATAAAAATTAAAAAATAAAGTCTTAATATAAGCAAATATGTTAATTGAACAAGTGAGTGGTACAGCTTTGTAAATATTCCTTATTTGTTTTTTGACTGTCATGCAGTTACAGTAAAATAGGTTGTCACCGGAAAATCTGTTACAGCATTTTTCAATTAATTTTGTGTCCAAAAAGAAATGCCAGACGAAATAACACGATACCCTTTTAAACATAAACCATTAATTTCCACATACAGTGTTGGGAACTTTGGATTTAAATGGAAATAACATCTTAGTTACGTGGGCATGAAAATAAAAATCTCCGTCTACTAATGCTTTGTGTTTACGCATAGAACTCAAAAGCAACTGAAAACTTACTGGCAATGGAATAACTTCTATGGCATGCCCATTCTCCACAGAATTATTGTACCTTGGAAACAGGGCTGCTCAAACAATGCCCTGGAAAGGTGCCTAGCCTCTTTTTTTTTCTTTTTTTCTTTTTTTTAATTTTTTTTTTTTTTGGCAGCTCAACATTATATACGTCTAACTCCTTGGTATTAGTAATTTTGGTTTCCATACTGGCATTTTGTCATATTAGAGTACTTAGTAGCATGGAAATGGGAGTTTGAAGCTGAGTGCTTTGGAATATCCCCTTTTCCTTGTCATACATTAGCAGAAATTTTGAAGGCTCCAGGCTTGAGTTCGTAGCGTGACAAATCTTTCATTGTTTGGTTGTTACTTTGAACAAAATTAATGCTCTTAATTGAAGCGTCATTAGATTTGCCAGCTCTTTGGTTGCCTGCAGATTATATCTGGTGACCGGGTGATTTTTATCAGCAACGTTGCTGACGGTGTCGAGGGCACAGAAGACTCAGAGGCAGAAATGAATGCTCCTTCAGAGCAGAAATGAAGCTCTGTGGTGGGGAGGTGAGGACCGCACGTGTGCTGCTGCTGACCTTACAAGGCTGTTAGGGTGAACACCTTTCAAAAAGATTCCAGTCGCTTCGGAACCACCTCTTGAAACTCTTTGCAAAATGGTATTAACCGCTGAAAGGGTCACATTTGGGGTTTTATCATGTTAGAAATCTCTTGTATCTTGTTTCTTTTAATGTACTAATAAAGCTGCCAATTTCTTGCAGGTGGGTGTACATGGCATTAGAATAGAATTCATCAATGAAAAAGGATCAAAACGCACCGCCACCTACTTACCGGAGGTTGCAAAGGAGCAAGGTCATTGTTGCACTTTATTTCATATGATCTGGTGGAGAATTTAAACATACATATAAATCTAAAATGCAATATTTGACCTTGCACTGATGTCAGATGATGGAGCAATATTTAATTGTAAGAAGACTCTTATATAAAATGCCAATTACGTGCCTGTATCAATCCCCTTATAGGGGTTCAGTAAACTGTAGCTGTTGTAAATGCAGTGTGGCTGTAGGAAAACAAAATATGGAGGGGTGGAACAGTGCTGTCAGCCAACTTTACAGTTGTTAAAAGGTGTCAGTTTTTGTGTAGTTGTTACGCTGTGATATTGGTGACATGCAAAAACTGTTAAGTGATGGGATGTCTGGTCAATTATCGTAACAGCTGATTTATTCCTAAATTTGCAATGATCAAGGTTTTTTTTTCAATTAGGTACTTTCTACTAGTACGTCATTCCTTTTATAAACACTGGCTTCCTGGGAGTTTTGATGGATGGAAGGGAATTACTTCCAGTATGAAAGTCCAAAATAATGTTGTTAAAGTCCCTTTTAATAGAGGCGTGGACTTAAGTTTGTAAATTAAAAAAACTATAGTAGATTTTGTTCAATAGTAATCTTTTGGACTGAGCAGCTGACTGTGACTGCTCACGATGGGGTTTTTCCCCAGGCTTGACAGCGTGTCTCAATCTTTTACATTTTGCATTGCTGCCTTTCCCCCCGCCCCTTCCTTTTTTTATTCTACTACGGAATGGGGTGAAACCTTTACTGAGGATTGTCTTTAATTGATAATTCTGTTTCCAAATAGTCACTTAAAAGTTTAGAGGCTTTCCAAGACAATTTTGCTTTTCTAATCTAAGGTTGGCTAGTTAGAGAAGTGGGTTTTTGTCGAGACATTGGGTGATCACTAAACAAGCTTTTTTTAAATTCAAGAATTGGGGGTGGAGTATTTAAATTTCTAAATAATTTTACTAGACCAGGCGTTGCAGTCTGACTCTTTAAAGTACCCAAACCTACCCATTTGTATTTTTTATGTACCCAAGACTACGCCCCCCTTTTTTTCCATGTAACAATGTGACTAATCTAATTGCATCTTTTGAAAATAACATGTCTAACAGCTACTTAAAATATTAGGCTTTTTAAAAATCAATAAATAGGAGTTTTGAATAGCGTGAAGATTTTATTTGGAACAATAATGAATCTGTATTTTTAATCCATCACTTTTTTTTATAACCCAGCCACCTATAATATAATATAGTAGTTCTGAAATTAGAAATATCACTGTAAAGTTAAGTGATATTTGTGGAAAAGTCTAATCTCGGAAGTTCTCTGCACATGTTCAACTAATAATGCTTTTAAATTTTATTTTATACAGAAATTTAAGTTTTCATACTGTCATAGCCATTTATAATGTATAGAGTGATTGTGATACGTGATCATACCTGAACATTTCAGAAAAGTTTAGTTTTGTATCTCGCCCCTATCTAGGACACCTGGATATAGTGGGTCCGCTTTTAAAATATTTCAACTACGAGATAAAAATATATGTTATTTGTAGAGCGAACTTTGTGTGTAAAGAAATCCTATACGTCGTATTTCCTTCAACTGTTCTTAAGTATGTTTTATGCGGAACTTCAGCAGAGCACTTTTATTACCAGTAACACTGCATACTGTACTGTATTTTTGCAACATCTGTTCTTACTGCTGTATTTCTCATGGATTTTTACTACTGTAAAATTCAACAGGATGGGACCACATTCAAACCATAGATTCCTTATTGAGGAAAGGAGGCTACAAAGCTCCGATTACTAATGAATTCAGGAAAACAATAAAGCTAACCAGGTATGCCTGACGGGATACTACAGATAAGTCCTGGGTTTGTAATACTGTGATGTGTTCATTCCTGGTAAGTGCTTATTTCAGATGTTAATAGTAAGCTTTCCTGTATATATTATTAATGATTTCTTTCTTTTCACAATAGCAGCACGGACTTTTGAGAGTATCTGTGCCTTGCGTAGGGATTAGTGGCACTAAGCGAGAAAGAAAAGGCTGCTGTTAAATATCAGGCTACGTATGTATCGGGGTACCTGCATATTTTGTTTCATAACTCTGAAAAATCTTAGCAGTGTATTAGCTCTTGCTTTTTACGGTTTGTCCATTGGCTGTAGCGGATCTTCAGGGGCTGTCGGTAACAAGGGTTACTTGCCATTGTCAATTTGTATTTGAGCAGATGGTGCACTGTGGGTCTGCTGCTGTGAAGTCGTGGAGGCCCCTCGGTACCAGTAATCTGTTCAGGTCTCAAAGCGTTGGGTCTTTTCTATCTCCTGTGGAGTACAGGTTTCCCTTATCTTACCAGGTGTTAGCTATATGCAAGCTAGGTAGCTGATCTGACTGCCTGTACTAGCTAAACTATGTCAGGGTATTCTCAGGAGTGAAGACATTTTGCTAATTTAATAAAACGTGTTCTTGAGGGCTTCCTAGTGGGTGGGAGCCAAAATATTTTAGAATTAGCAGCAGATATTCTGCCCGTAATATTGTAGTTATATGGTGAAGGATGGAGGAGTAAATGTCTATAAGAACGCCTCTAAAACGATGTATTTTTATAAGCTTGCAGTATAAAATGACTGCTAAACTCGTTACCTATTCCATGCTTGGAGAAATAAGAATTTTTTAAATCTTATGTCGTGAGAAATTATTGACTGTTCATCCTCTTCAAGGGAGGCCACACTTGACATACTACTAATACAAATAACAAAGTTAGAATCCTTTGTCCAAAACTGTTACCCTTCCTATTTTTATCAACTTTTAGGGACTCAGAGGGTCACAAGATTAGTTCTAAAAATGTTGTATATATTACTCTCGTTTCTGGGTCCTGATCTCTTTGGAAATTCTTTCCTCCTTAGTGCAGCTAGGTGTAAGCCAGACTTCACTTCCTTGTCCATAATTAAATCCCAATCCTTTCATTTCAGACCTTTGAAAATACTTGGATTCTCCTGACTGCTTATGCACTTTTATAGGACAAAGACCTGAGACTTTGGTTCTTTTCAGCTTCCACGTTCGTCATTTCATCTACAAATCTTGCTACTACTTAGCAGCAGTTTATATTTAGACCAGATGGAAGGCAAAGCATTTCTTAGAAAAATAAATATTTTAGTATTAGAGGAATTATTTGTTCAGTGATCTTGTGGATGAAGAACAAAGACTTTGTGTCTCAATGACTGTTCAGAATTCTGGATTCTTGTAGGAACCTGATTACTGTGGAGTAGCTGTGACTAAGGAAAACTGCTATTCTGGAGGTTACATTAGGGAGGAAGGATGTACAGAATCCAGCTAAATTTCCAAATGCAGAACCCCAGTCTCCTTTTAGTTTATTTCAGCCGAACACCTTGTTATCTTCTGTTCAAAAAGAATATATGGAGATAGTTGAGGGCAAGAGTAACAGTGCTATAGTTCTTAAATGACGATTTCTGTACACCTCAGTAAATAAGGAAGATATTTTTCCAAGAAATAAAAATTCTATATAGCACCCATTTTCTTCCAGCGACATGATTTTGTTTGGAGCAATGGCGTGTGAGCACAGAACAAAACAAAATCAACAAAAAAACCCCCAACTCCCTCCCCCAAACCCCCCGTGTTGAGTGGATTTAAGCTCACAACATCCAAACTGCTAGCAAAATCACTGGCCTGATAAGTGGAATAAACAAAGCATAAGTTTTAATGTTCAGAAGAAACTTTTTTTTTTGGCTGTTTTACTTGCTTCACTCAGCTTCTGCTGACATATGATAAACAGTGGTATTAAAATAGTAACCATTTCCCAGCATCAGACAGCCTTTTTTAGAGCCTCATTATAATAACTTCTTGTCATACAGTAAAACATCTATTGGAAGAGTGGAATAAGTGCTTTTAACTTCTTTCTCAAGTCTCTGAACTGAAGTAAATGTCCTGTGTGTGAATAAAGCTTTAAGCTGATCAAAACTAGTCTATGGCTAACTATGTTCAGGTTAATACCCAGTAGTTCTCGCCAGGTTTTGAAGAAGAGAACTAAAAAATAGTGGAGCTGACAGAAGCGTACCAATTCTAGGGGTCTGGAATGCATACGGACAGTAACTGCATTTCCCTTCCATCTGCTGAAATGAGCAGATGTGATTTGGTCAGGCTGCCTTTGGCCTGCTTCGTGACCCACTTACAACCAAGTTCATTAACTGCCAAGCTTATGGTTTAGTTTCGTAGTGGCAGGGGATTTCATTCACAGACTAGCTTACTCCTCAAGCGCAGAGTGCCGCGTACCATTCACAGCAATTCAAGAAGAGCTGCGGCTAACGGCTCAGCAAGGGCCGGCGGCCGTTTGTTATATTAGTACATCATTAACAAACGCTATTTTATCAAGTAAGCGTGGGCACCTTTGGTGCTCTGAAACACGTCCACTGAAGCAAAAAGCTGCAAGCGTAAGATGTTCTGCTCTGCTCCTCTGCAAAGAGGCAACAGAAGCAAATGTGTTTGCCACCTTAATTGCTGCAGTTGGTAACTCTGCAGTCGTTTAAACTTTTGTGTTGGGTTGTGAGTGCAAGTGGTTGAGCCATCTGTTGTGGTTTTTTCAGACCTAAAAGAGGAGAGAAGAACCAGAGCAACTCCACAAGAACAGTATGATAGAAGGGGGAGGTGGCAGTATTTTAAATCGCTGTGGCTGGATTCACCAGATTTCATCTGTCAGATCTCTTATGCAGGGTCTTTCTAAGTGAAATTTGTGGAAACGTGGAGTAGTGTTGGTTTTGTGTAGATTTTACACTTCTACAGATAAGTGTAAATGTGGCAATATGTTCCTTGTTGTCAGACAATACTGATACAAGTATATCCAAAATATTTGTTGTCAGGGCCCGGATTCTGCTTTTAGTTACATATAGCTGGCCGATGTTATTGCAGGACCTCTCTCCGTTATTTTTCAACGGTCTTGGGAGTCTGGAGAGGTCCCAGTCGACTGGAAGCTGGCAAATGTCCCATTTTTTTAAGAAGGAAGACCCTGGCAATTACAGGCCTGTCAGTCTTACTTCAGTGCCTGGTAAAATTATGGAGGTGGTTATTCTGGGAGCTACTGAAAAAACACTTGAGAGACAATGCAGTCATTGATCATAGCCAGCACGGGTTCACGAGGGGAAGGTCCTGCTTAACCAACTTGATTTCCTTTTATGCCAAGGTCACCCATCTGGTTGACCAAGGGAAGGCAGTAGGTGTGGGGTTTTTTGATTTTAGCAAAGCTTTTGATACTGTCTCTCACAGTATCCTTCTGGACAAAATGTCCAGCACATGGCTACGCCAGTCCGTAATGCGTTGTGTGAGCAATTGGCTGATGGGTTTTAGCAAATGGGGTTACATCAGGATGGTGGCAGTCACCAGTGGGGCTCCCCAGGGCTCACTTTTAGTGCTTTTTAATGTTTTTATAAATGACCTGGTCACAGGAGTCAAATGTCACATCTGTAGTGCTTGTTTACAGTTTTTCTCCCAGGTTTTATATATAGAGTTGGCTGAAGATACGGGACATTCTCAATAAATCATCATGAGTTTCTATTCCTTCCACTTTGAGCAGTGTAGTAGGCAACAATTTTTAACAGTTCTGCTTAAAAGATTTTTCATAAGCACTTATTTGTCATGTGATTCAAGAATGACCCTAACAATCATGGCGGTTCCCTCCTTGCCCGTGTGCAACTGAAGTTAGTCTTGTTCCTAACGTCAGAAGTACGGAGCTGTTATCATTAAACATAACCACTAGTGCAGTGTTTTTAGTGCTCCTATAGCTTCCTGGTAACAGTTCTTGAATTTGCTGCTTTGCTCTTTTCTAGGTACCGTAGTGAGAAGATGACGATGAGCTACACAGAGTACCTTGCCCATCGTCAGCATCATCACTTCCAAAATGGTATTGGGCACCCCCTTCCACCGTACAACCATTATTCCTGACACTGAGCCGCATGACCAGTCACTGGACCTCTCTGCAGACCTCTTCCCAGGAGACCCTGCCCCTTCTTGGTCTAGCTATCTCTATTACTGTACCATTTTATGATGATAGTTTCCGTTGCCATGTTGAGGCTTCTTAGTTGGTTAAGCTCATCGTGGCAACGGGAGGGAAAACTACATTGCTACAAAGATCCCATACTTTTTTTATTATTGAGTCACTGCAGATTTTTTTGCAGCATATATAGCCCTTGGGTTTTTTATGAAATTTTAAATTTCTACTTCATTAACATTGAATTATATCAATCAAGGCTTTCTGTGACTGTGGATGGAAGGAAGAGTTTAAGGATGACAGTTAGGGATGCTTTGCTTAGCAAAAAGGCATTCATGGCTTTTGCATTAATAGGTGTGACAGGGAATGAAACATATCAGGTTCAGGTATTATACTAGACAATGAATTGCATTTTCATAACGTTCTTAATAATGTTGTGTGTACAATATCTCACCCCCGCAGTAAAGATTTCATGTAGCTATATACATGATCTTCAGATCCAGCACATACAGCCAAAATGTCGAGGCTGACGTACAAAATGGTTTTTTGGATGAAGAGAAGCACTTACGTGTACGATGAGAGGTGATGCTAACACGGCAGCGTTTTCAGAATGAAGCGGTCTAATTGATAGAGCATGGCATCATGCAGCAGGCTGCCAGGTACCTTGGTCTCCCACTCCGTGCTGGGAATCGAGGGCAACCCAGCCCTGTCAAGACTAATCACAGTAATGCATTTGGAATGAGACGATGCCTTTCTGATGATCTCAAATTAGGAGTTTTTTAAACACAGGTTGGTGAGTAGCAGATGTCATATTAGGAAGAAAATGGATTTAGATTTTAGTGCCTTTGACTATGACATAACTATATACTCATATATATATAATTCATAGAAAAAATATAGCAAATACGCCAGACATTCTAGCAAACGATAGTGAGTCTGCTCTGGCATCAGGTTTGGGGGGATGTTTTTAAAGTGAGATTTTTTTTTTTTAAATAGCAAACCTATTTTGGAAAAGAAAAATCCCTGTTTTGTTCTTTCTTCTGCTTTTGAACTTGTTGAATTTTATCAAGTCATGAATAGTTAGATAAAGTTAACTATTGTTTAAAAAAGAAAAAAGACTTGTGAAAGAGCACAGGACAAGTATGCCATAATTTTATATGTTCTCATCTATTACAGGAATAGTACTTGAGAGCTGTAAGTACTGTGTAATCATTCTGATACCCCTCCACACGGTAGAAGAAAGAAAACCCATTGGAACTTTTTCCTGCTGTAAAAATAGGATTTAGTAAAAGGTATGCGGGGTGTATTTGCAAGCCCAGTATGTGGCAGGAGCTAGCTCCTTGCTCACGTGCCTGCAGAACTCCTGCTAATACCTGTGGTAGTTCGGTGCATATTCTAGGGGACAACACATGCCGTCTACTATAGGAAAGACCTTCCTAATATGAGTGAGTAAACCACAGTAAGCAGAAATTCCAGTTATTTTGAATAATGAATGTTTGTAAATACATAGATATATAAAATTCAAATAGATAAAATCAATTACAATTCAGTTTAAAAAAAATCAGACTAATGGTAAAAATGTTTCCGTAGGGTTTCAGACACAGATAGGGATAAATGATGCTCATCTCTTACGTGAGGTTAGCTTTGCCACTTAATTTCTATGGAGGTTCTTGTAGAAGGTCTTTGGTATTCCTTCATCCACAGCATTTGATGTCCAAATATTAACATTTTCAGTTGTGATGCCTTAATTTATAAGCAGAGGGCCTGAAATTTCAGGAGCCAAGAGATGCCAGCCAGAAGCTGCAAAAATTAATAGATGTTTATACAGAGGCTATTTTGGATGATACTGTTGTCTTGTTTCTACTTGGGGAACACTTTTAAATGGATTAGTCTTCAAGTGGAAACTGTGAACAAGTGGCTACCTGCTAGAGTTGTGTTGGTTTTTTTCTTGCCCTTATAGGGAAACTGAGCACAAACTGACTCGTTCTGCTGCAAAAAAGAAAAAAAAAAAAAAAAAAAAGTCATCCGACCCCATCTTTATCTGTCATCTCGTTACAGCACGCTCATGCTTCTGTATGAGCTCATTGTTAGAAGTTTTTTAAAAAGATCTATTATATATAAAAATATATATGTATTGAAAGGTGCTAATCAACCTCAAGCAGGTCACGTGACTGGTCATGCGGATCTAAAATCATATCAGATTTTTTAAAAAATCTTCGATATATGCAGATGTTATACAGAATTTCTTACCAGTGTAATAATGATATACTGATGAATAAACAATCCTGCAGGTTTTTAAGGACAAGGTCAGCAATACTTCCCACCATGGCTTGGGGGGGAAAAGGATAGTTTTGTCTCCTTTTTGTACACAGCATAATGCACACTGCATTTTTGTCTATCTCTTAGTAGCTGTTGCTTAAAAATAGAGTTGAAAGGGTGTTATACAAACTGTAAAGGGGTGCTTTTGAAATGAGTTCATGCCAGACCCTTCTGGACCAGAGTTTTGTACCGCTAATTAAAAAACTGTTACAGAGTCTGTGGTCAATCAGATTGTATGATAGACTGGTTATTCCAATCTTTTAACAAAAAATATCTACAGTGTTTCTAGGGCACCTACCTCCTCAGCATGCAAGTGCTGAAAATGCTATGGATTGTGGCTGTGTAATTGTGGGTTTATTTGTACAAACCGTGCAGCTCACTGTGACGTGCACTGGGACAGAACAGGTCTGTTTGCTTAGAGCTGATCAACAGTTGCTTTCACAAATGTCGTTCCCTCGTAGCTATGTTTAGTACCCTTTTGGAAATACTGCTGGATTTAGATACACTTTGTTTTAATTAGTCTTTTTTTTTTAATTTGGGGTACTTTATAAAAAGTTAAGGTACAACCAAGTAGCTTATTTCACTGGTTTTTAAGTTGGAATGCTAATTTTTTATGAGCACTACTCAGTTTGCCTTACTCATTCAAGAGATTGTTGCGGGGGGGGGGGGGG
>VYZW01023917.1:31697-53064 GCA_013401315.1 Balaeniceps rex
GATTAATTCTTTTGCTTGACGTTCCTAAAAACCCTGTTCTGTAAACTGAGTTGGACAACAAAACCGTAGACTTGACATGAAACTATTACTTAGTCACGCTGCAAGTGGCCTTCCTCCTGCCCGGACTGCTGTAGCACTGACTTTCCACCATCTCAACCCCGACGCCGATCACAGCAGGGGAGGGCACACGGGAGTTCTGACCTCATACACTATTCAATCAAGGCAGTCAAATCCATGTGCACACCCTGGCGTTTGTATACGGACCTCTTGACTTGTCTTCAAATGTGCGGGTTTTTAAAATTGTTGTCTGGAGTAGGTTACATCTCTTACGTGTGTTAGATCGAACCAAAGAAGCCTCCAGCCATGCCCAAATGCTGCTCCTAAAGCCTGCCTTCCAGTCCTTACAAAATCCCTGCAGGATTAAATGTGTTAACTTTTTTATTTTTGTACAGTTTCTAACTGATTTTTGCTAGTGATGTTAATTGAATTAAGTTTATTTGGGGAGTCTGAATATCTCCCCCATTTAAATAAACTGGTGACTTTCCTTTTATGTTAAAAAAAAAAAAGTTTTAAAAAAAAAAAAAAGAGAAACCCAAAGTGTGCCTCTCAGATTTAAGGGTTTCTGGTTACATTTATTCTTAAGACCAGCAATGATTCTTTATATACAAAGATATGTTTTCCTCGTTTTTTATTACTGTTAAAGAAAAAATAAAAAAGAAAAACCTCTTTCTTTGCTCTGGACCCAGTAATTGCGCTGGTACATAAACGCACTGAGAAAACAAACTTTTGTTTGAAACTTTTGTAACAACTTATGACTGTTTTTGTATATCAAAGTTGATTCTTTTCAAGATATTTGGATCTAGTTTCTAAGTTATTTTAGTGTTTTATATGTTACAAAAAAAAAAAATTACTTTAAATTGTTCACCAGCATCTTGAGTTATCTTTAATGCAATGGTGACACACAAGGGGCTCAGAGCTACCTGGCGTAGCTTGGCTGCCCTCTGTCTTTTCCTTCCTTCCTTAGTAACTTGATTGATTACAATAATATCACAGATTACCTGAACCCCCTTCCTTTATAACTAGATCCTCCCTCCTTCCACATTTAATTGCTATTAGTGTGAAGAAACTGTTGAAATGGGCATTTTAATATAAGTACGGCTTAAAAAGAGAAAAATGAGGAAAAAGCAAAAAAAAAAAAAAAAAAAATAGAAGGTTATCTGTGGGTCTGTGAGATATGGCTGTGGAAAGATATTGTAGTAGTTTTAACACTATTGTTATTACTTTTTAAATCATTTACCCAATAAAATAAGGAAAAAGAATCACCACTTCTTTTCATGTTTCTCTGCTTAATTGTGCGGCTTGGTCACTTTTTTTTTATTGAAGCGTTTGCAGTTAGTGTTAACGTTAAAGGCTAACGGTGTGGTAGGAATCGTTTCATGTGATTAACTCTGGCTTCCCGGTTGCCTGCTGTAGGAACAGCTTGTGGACGGGTGCACGCAGCTTTCAGTCTAATTCAGAAGTGAGTCCCTAACCGCCCCAAGTTAAATCAGCATTTCTGGCAGTCACATCAGTTAGATCATTATTTATATCAGTGTATTTATCCGTATTTATGTAAGTTACCAGTTCGGTTTTGTACTTTTTATGTCTAACTTTAAACACGGAATTTTGTCCAGGCTTGGGCTCCGTACTCTCCGAGAGGGAGAAGTGGTTTCAACCTTTTTAAGCAAAACTTTGTTGCAGAACCAGTTAGACTGGTGTAAGCAGTACGTTGCCTACACTACTTGTAGCAACATTATTCAAGGGAATAATGTGGCAAAATGCGTATCAAAGAATATCTTGGAGTATCACCTAAAATAATTTCAATACACTTTCTTCACATTACTCTTACAGTAGCAGGTGTGATTTTTAAAGAATATCCAGGCTTGTTTTGCCATGAGGGATTTCTTTATCTCGCATGGCATATCTAGCTAACGTGTAGACTGCCATGTTGACCGAATTTTATGGAAAAAATTCATAGAGTGTAGAGTTTGCACTGACTTTATGGGGTTCCTGCAAATTATGGAGGGTCAGGGAGGACGTCTTTTTCCCCTTCCCCAAAAGCTTTTAGTCTTAACACAGTGGGGCCATTTTTAAATTGTTGTACTTGAGCAGAACAGCACACCAGAACCTTGAGTGAGTTGAACAGCTTGAACAGTCAGCACCAGTTTTCAGTGTCCCTGTAGTAACGCTGGCTTGGTCGCAGAGCTTCCCGGGGTGAGGAAGCCTTGGCAAACCTCTGTGGTGGTACGGAGAGCGACCAAAGAGATGTTCTATTTGAGAAGGGAAGGAGCGTGCTCCTGTGAAGCAACAAAGCCACAGTCCAGCAGCGGCAAAACAAAGTACCCAGACAGGTAAAACTGACTTGGAGAACTTAGTGCACTGAGAGACATTTTCTACCGAGTCCAAGTTAAAGGCAGCGTATTTCCTCTAGGATCCTTCCTGAGACAAAGCAAGACATTTCTACCATCTCCCTGGAATTCAGATCTGATTTTAGAAGTGGGTTGGTTTGCCTTTGACATTCAATATTACTGGATCTCCTGTCTGTAGATGCAAAGTCTTTGAAAACAAACCAATAAAATCCATGTAGCCTTTAGATGTTGAAGATTGATGCAGCCATTACTGCACTTGCTTCGAAGCCTTGATTTAGAAGATTAAAAAAAAAAAAAAACAACCTCTGAAGGGAAAACCTGCTGAGTAAATAGCTTCCATTGTTGTTTAAGTATCCCACAGATTTGGTGTCGTTAGTCTGAATTAGGTGAAGCCTACATAAAACTCACAGTCTGGTGAGATGCATAGCTAGTTAAAACTTCTTGCTACTTTAGCCAGCTATGTAGTTATCACACTATAAAAAAATCAAACTAGCAAAATAGTACTGAGTATTAAGGATGTTTCAGAGGTGGAAACTTGCTTATTATTACATGTATGTTGGTATTAAACAATGAAAGGCTGACTTACAATTAGCGTTATAGAGAGATGCAGACGATAATTAGCAGTGCCTGCAAAAGGAAATTGCTTGCTTGGTTCATCTCGGGTTTCCATAAAGCACTTCACACTACACAGCTGTGGTATCAGTCTTTATACTGTTCAAGAGAAATTAAGCTGGAGAATTGGTTCTGTTCCCCAGCTGAGTGAAAACTTAAAGCTTCCACAGTGCACACACAATACAGATGGGCATGTCCAGTGTGTTCTTTTTCCAGGAACGGTATTTGCCAGGAACCTTACACAATGAAATACCTGCTTGTCTGACATACTGGGTCACAACATTACTGCAGTCTATTTAAATGTAGTGTTAATTACAGCCAGAAACATTTCTGAAGTGCATTAAAACTACTTTGCCATCACCTGTGGTGCGAGGCTGGCTGAGTACCTTAGTTACAGCAGCTTTCCAAACAAAGTTTTGAGCTGAAAACTTCTGTACATGTTCTGTGATCTTCTACTGAAGTGACATACAACAGGAACTAAAAGGCGCTGCCAAAGTTGTGGCAGGAACAGTGGAAGAAGCGTAGCGAAAGCATCGTAATACCATTAATACCGTTTCCTGAGCTCTTTACCTGGAAGACACGGACAGGGAATATTTAAACAGCGATTAAAGGATTTATGTGCTACAGTGAGGTCTGCCAGTAAACTCAGGCTTGGCTTGTGTTGACTGACAGCAGGCACAGCTCATGCGTAAATGCTTAAAACTTCCAGAAATCCCGGTAACCATTGTTCTCTCTTGCTACGTGCAAGATAGACTACATCAAGGGGTACGGCCTGCTTACGACAGGAGTATCCATATTCTTACCTGATTTCATGATTAGCTAGTGAGTATTAAAGTCCCTCTGTGACTAACTGCTAATATTACAAATCGAAGTGGAAACTCAATTTCAGTTTTCTTACCTAGTTTTAAGAAGTCTTAAGCAAGACATGCTCGGTGCCTGGCACGATTAGAATGATAACAAAACTGTGCAGTATCCATTAAAATGCATTTATTTGTTTTAATTCAAAGGTTTAACAACTATTTGCCCACCGATCTGGACTTAGGGCACAACAACAAAAAAAAACCCATCAGACCAAAATACAAAAACAAGTACACAAATTATCCCTTATCTGTAAATGTTACTTCATAACCAAGTTTTAGCACATTAAAAAGTTTACAAAATTTATAACACTCTTACAAATTATTCAGAACTAACAGCATATGTGGCAGTTGAGCCTTTCCACAGCCATGCTTGCCCTTGCCAGACCATTCTGTGCCTGGATAACGCCGGGCGGGCTTCAACCAGAGGCTTGGGTAACTGGAACTGCAAGTTTCCGAAGACCGCGGTGTGCTTCAGCCCAGTGCCTGAGCAACTCCAGCTCCCCAGCACAGTTTGGTTGTGAGTGGTGTGGGTACGCTCACTGGTCTGCCTGCTGCGTCCTCTGCAGCATTGAGATAATGACTCAGTAAATGCAGAAATAATTTTAAAAAAGTACAAAATTGACCCTGAAGAAAAATAAAATCATTTAAAAAAAAAAACAGCTTGGCTTTGACTAAGTTACACTAAAAGCTGCAAGACAGATTTACAGCAATATCACTTTAAGTACGAGATCACAAAAATCAACAGATTTGTTATGAGTCTTGTCACTGTGAAAATGAAAACATCAAAGTTGACCTGTCTGCCTGTAGAAACCTTTCGCCTCCTAACAGAAGGGCTGCCATACGCCCTCTGCCTGGGGTTTTTTTTGGCCTTTTCAGAGCTTTGTTAGCTATTAGGACCAATTTAATTCCCAAGACTCCATCTCTAGTGAAAAAATTGCAACAGCAAGAAAACCAGCACGCCTGTATTTGCCATTAGCATAGGAAACAAATGCCTGTGGTTTAGATGCAAGACTTAGGACATAAAAAAGTACAGTACAGTAATTTAACAGTTGCAAATAGCCATTTCTGAAAGGAACATACAATTGGGCTTTACAAGATGATATCAAATATCCAGCAATATCAAAACCCTGATTGTGGCCAGAAACAGATGGATAAATCTACACTGAGGTACTCGCTAATCTTAAGGTATGCAAATGGACCGACTTTTCACGTCTCCCAGCGTCAGCAAGGCAGCATCTGCTGAAGCACCAGCAGGCTTTGCTTACGAGCAGCAATTGTCAAGCCCCAAGAAGCTGAACCGAACCCAAGTACGGGGTGTGTTCCTAGACTGTGGCTTTTCACTGATTGATACAAGCACAGTCAAGAGCTGTTGATTTTCACACTTCAAAAGAAACAAGATGCAAATGCTTCTTTGGTGCTTAAGTAGGAGGACATTAAACAAATAGATCCAGCTCAAACACAGCACACGGTGTCTGAAGCCTTGAAAAGTAGCACTGCACGTATCCTGGACAGCTAAAGCTTGGCACAATGATCTCAACAGTCACAGGCAGAATCGCCAGATGTTATGGTGGGTGCAGAAATTTCCTAGCTCACTTTTCTGCTTTCTACTCTAAGGCTGCATTTAAAAAAAAAAAAAAAAAAATCAGTAAAACAAGTTGATTGTAGTTACTAACAGTCCATTTATGTGTACATTTGGAGGCAAATTTAGACAGGCATTCACTGGCAGAAAGATTAATCGGTTTCATCGCTCCTTGTTTCTTTTGTTTAAAGTGCCTACAGGACTAAAAATTAGGAGAGTAGAGGCTCTGTTCAGACACCTTAATACACACCACCGGCTCTGCGAAGGCTCGGCAGCGGCACTGCACAGGAAGGGTTGTTTCTGGTATTGTGCCTGACTTGCTAGTGGACAGCACATCAGGCCGGGGTGAGGTTTTTACCGTCAGCTTGAGCTACTGCTGAAAGGAATCGGCTGGCTGGCTCCACGGCCCACCTCTGCCCCACAGCTACTGCTGGTGTTTTCCTAACTGTCAGCACTGTGAAAAGAGCTTTAGGAACATTTGCCCAGGGAGGGCCAGGACTGCCCTTTCAGTTGTACACTGCACTGCTACAATGTGAAATCTCCTCACCAGGTACTGGGCAACAGCTTCAAGTTATCTTGACACAGATTGTGTGCATAATACCCCAGGAGAGAATGCCAATTAGCTTTCAAGAACAGCAGTATAGTTTTGCTCTTTAATTTCCAGCATAAATAAGCATAAAAGCAACCGAAGAAATCACCTGTGTAGTATAACCGCCTGTAAAATAAACCATTCAGGGAAAAGAAAATCAGCCTCTGCCAGGGAAGAGAATAAACAACCCCTGTGGAGATTAAGTATTCTGCTTTCCCGTTCAAACCAATATCCTGCACATCCAACAAGCTCGCTCTGATGCATGTTCCAAACAGACCCCAGAGATAGCTGAGGAATAAAGGCTGCGCAGTTCCATGACATTCGCTTCAGAAGTTCCTTCCCTTTCTGCTCCCATTCTGACCTGTTCTCCACCTTCTGTGAAGCTTGTGTCTCAGCTACCCTGCTACAGTTTCTTGTGGCACCATACCATCAACCAAAATGAAATACTAATTTTAAAAAGCCTTCAAAAAGGGGCAAGGGGAGGGAAGGAATAATTTTACTTTTGGGCCCCTCACTACAGTAAAGACACTGAGGTGCTGGAGCGTGTCCAGAGAAGGACAACAAAGCTGGTGAAGGGTCTGGAGCACAAGTCTTGTGAGGAGCAGCTGAGGGAACTGGGGTTGTTCAGCCTGGAGAAGAGGAGGCTGAGGGGAGACCTTATCGCTCTCTACAACTACCTGGAAGGAGGCTGTAGCGAGGTGGGGGTCGGTCTCTTCTCCCAAGTAACAAGTGATAGGACGAGAGGCAATGGCCTCAAGTTGTGCCAGGGGAGGTTTAGATTGGATATCAGGAAAAACTTCTCCACGGAGAGGGTTGTCAAGCATTGGAACAGGCTGCCCAGGGAAATGGTGGAGTCCCCATCCCTGCAGGTATTTAAAAGACATGTGGATGTGGTGCTTAGGGACATGGTTTAGTGGTGGACTTGGCAGTGCTAGGTTAATGGTTGGACTCAATGATCTTCAGGGTCTTCTCCAGCCTAAATGATTCTATTCTAACTCAGCCAGCCTCCCTGATATTGTACAACAAGCAAAGAAGCAACAGCTTATTGTCAGAGAGGTGACAGTTCCACTGCCTTCCCTCCCGCCTGACTCCAGTTGCACCATTCGACTCTTTTTACAGCAGCTCCAATACTTCGAAAACCCTTATTGAAAGCAGTAGTTGGTTTACCTCTACTTTTTTGCTGAAGTACCTTGTTCAGTTAACCATTTTAGCAACTTAAATTGGGATAGAAGAGTTCAACAAGCTCCAGAACCTGCACAGGTAAGGTTTGGAAGGGGAGCATGAGTATCCCATTGGCTTTGATGAATTCTGTTGGCATACTCCATGTTGTGAAATTATGCCTGAAATTTCTAGTGTGACTCAAAGCTGGACCAGGGTAACAGAGAAACGCATGAGTTACTGCACAGTGACAGGGCAGACATCGATGGTGCGGGGTGGGAGGGCAGGCAGGGGCAATCACTACCAGTGGCTCTGCTATCAAAGTCAATGGTGCAAGTGGTACAACTACACCAAGGATCCTTTCATTCAAATTGCTCCAGGGATTTCCCTCGTGTTGGCTATACTTAACATTGACTTAAAAACCAGTAGCAGGAATGGCAGTCAGAAGAGCTCACAGATTTTGCATTCCCAGCAAACAGCCTGCACTGAGCGAGACACCTGAGCTTCTTTAAATGCCTCTGCAGTCTTCATTGACCAGAGGCAGTCAGTGGTGGCAAATAGCAGCTGTTCTACACTTGGTTAGAATGCCCTGAAGCATACGACTATAAATAGGAAATGTGGTAGTTAAAAAAAAAAAAAAAAAAAAAAAAGAATTTAAANAATTTTTCCAGTAGCTACAACATTCTGAAGGAAAAAAAAATAAACAGGAAAGATTCTTTAAAAAAAAGTAAGTAAAGTTAAGCAAACAATAATGCTAAATAACATTTGCAAAATTTGGCTAAAATCATTCTATTGTAATACCAAACATTCCTTCTAAACAAGATTGAATCCATCATAAGGCATTTTGCCAAATTCTTCAGTAAATAAATAAACCATGATACACTTGACAGTAACTATGGGGAGGAAAGAGTCACTATATATGTCATTCAGCTGTTCATAGGAGATGAAGTGTATTGATAGGGGCCGTGCTTTAACATCCAGCACCGTGCATCTTCGCATCTCCCAGCAACATCCTCTATTTCACCATGAAATACTGAATCTGCTGAAATAAATAAATAGCAAGAACTTCTGTCACTTCAGCAGCTGAGTGGCCTTCCACAGACGGATTCAGGCCTTCAATACCAACGCGTTCTTTCTTTAGGCCACAAATACTGAAGCACCACATGCCCAGCTTTACTGAGGCACCAGTGAGACTACTCAGTGAAATTCGTTATGTACTCAGACATTTGCAGGCTCAACAACTGACCGTTAATTCTGTACACTGGTAGGTCTTCTTACCAGGTGCTTAGCTTTCTCAGGTTGAATTCTGATTAAAAACACAAAGAGCCGTACAGACCGTATAACTTAAGACTAGCTATACATGTTTGATGGATAATTTAGGTATATGTTCTCAAGTTATGAGAGTATAGTACATTTATTATGTATATATATACACAGCAAGGCATGGAAGAAAGCCAGAAACCAGTTTGTAAATTAGGACGTGGGACAATATATTTCTGATTGAAGTGTACTTTTTTTTTTAATCATATGGAGTAAAAATATTTGAAGTAGCCATTTGTTCCCTCTCCAATGAAAATTTTTCTTTTTTAAGGGGGGAGGGGGGAAGGTCAACCACTTCTCATTCTTACTTTTCCTTCTTGAGGTATAAATGACTGTACCTTAACTTCAGAATGTATCTTCAGGTGATCCAGCTGGAGGAGGTATGATGGTTTTGTTTTATCTTACAAGTCACAGCTTTGACAACACAACGAATCTATAAATTGCAACAAACTTTTGTACAACAAAATTCCTGCAGCCCTGAAACACAACAGTCTGCATAACAGGCTCACAATTAACTATCTGGAGGAACGCACTCAAGACTTTCCATCTTTCTGCCCAACAGTTTCTCCTCTAGCCTTGGAAAATTCGAACAGGTACACACAGTTTACTATTTATCATTCTGCGTATCTGCATCCTGTTCTCCAAAAGACATATTGACAGGAAGATTTAGTCATGCTAGTAAACTGGAACACTTTCTTTTCAGTAGAGGCCTGCACTGATTTGACGTTCCTTTTTATATCTGTATTTTAAAATCAGCATATAGAATGTATCAGTGCTGTAGACAGAGAACACAGTTTCATTTTGTTTCTTCACTAACCACTCTACTGAGTGAGGATCAGTGTAGAACACAGAGGAGGAATGTTTCAAAAGCTAGTAAGTAGAAAAAGAAAACTGATGTTTGCATTGGATTTTGTATCTCCACTCCCTCTCCAGTCTAAGTTAAGTGAAAAAACCATTTTGTTAAAGTCAGGTCAGAACAGTGGATGAAATACCTTATCGTAGCTTAAACGTAACGTGGTCTTTTGAAATTATTTCAACATGGTGTTTTTCCACTCACTCTAATAAAAGCATCTCCGAAGCATCAAGATCTGACGGGACTTAGCCAGATAGGTATTTATCCACAGCAGCTCAGAAATTAAGTAGTCGATTTGAAAAAAAAAAAAAAAAAAAAATTTTTGCATGAGTTATTGTTCCCCAACATTTTCAACCAGCTTAAAGAAAATACAGTAGAACCTGACTGTTTTGCACTTACGACTGGAAGATTAAGTGTACATCGTTTCGTACATCGTGACTGTTTTGCAACATTCAAGTGCTAAGAGTTAAGCCAGGATGATGCTCTTCAACATGTGTTCTGTTCATATCAGTGGAGTGTTGTAATTCAGCTTTATTTCCTACCCTATGATATAAGCATACTTATATTTAATGGAAAATAAGTCAAAACGAGGTAGCACTGCCACTCTCTTTGCTGGAATGTGGACAGATCCTGGCCTAATTTTAGCGGTGGCTTAGCAAGATTCTACTGTAATCTACACAAAATGTATAAAACACGAACCTTTTCCAGAATAAGGCCACTAATTTTGCCATTGGCAATAGGCAGTGAGAAACAGCAGTTAAAAAAAACCTCACTTGATTATAGAGGTGTTTCTGAGGCAATAAACTGTGGGGAGAAGTATAAACACATTGTCCTCTCATCCCTCCTCTTTCTTTTCCAGTATAAGTATCTCTGCTTCCTGTACGTACTACTCCGTGGGGATAAATTTCAGTCTATTTTCTTAGCTGGGAGTCTAAGCAAGTCCACGCTACATTTAAAGATGGGGACAGCACTGTAAAACAGCAGGATTACAAGCTTCCCGTGTGTCATGGTCATGACAGTCTGGTGTCCAGATGCCCAGATTCGATACCAGGGCCCATAAAAAGGATCTGAGACGGCTGGGCACAACATGTTGTTCAAATTCACTTCTGTAACCTGAGAAAGTGACAACAAATTTATAAATTAACAATATTTTTGTGTTGCACCGTTTCAGACACCTAAAATGGTAATTTTGAAATTACCATAATAATCAAAAAATGTTGAGGTGACAATCCTTTGTTCGACAGAAGTAGGGCAGCTTTCAGAAGGAAAGCAGATCCAAATTCAGTTGTGCATTTAATAGATGGATTTATGCAGGTACATAACTAATTTATGAAATATTTTACCGATACTGGTGAGATACGAGATACAAATGCCCATTAGAACATGCAATTAGAAATTTGCACGCAAGTAGTCTTATCCATATATATCTGGACACTTTGAAAAAACAGTCAGTGTTTTTACTTTAAATGTACTTGCAAACTATCCATTTATTAACCTGTATTTACTTACCAATCCCAGAATCTGCAAGATGCTAAAATGATATACAAACATAAACCCCGTGGATAAAAGAGCCCACCAGAAATTGCAGAGTGGTTCTGGAGTGTAGATACCTTGAAAAGAAAGGAATACATTAGTATTCAGCTGAATTGCTGTGCCCATCAAACACTCATGAATAATCCTCTCTCTTCTCCTCTGTGGATGTTAGGGCATCTGGCTTTAGCTGATAACCTACTCAATACCATTACAGTAATTAATATTTGAGAGCCTTATTTCTTACCTGGAGCGTCCCGATCAGTCTCTTCCCTCCTTCTGGTCCAGCAGTAAAATGTACAATATGTTACCTCATTAAGCTTGCCTACTTTTCACCAACACCAGCGATTTTTACCTCATTCCTCCTTCTACCACAGAAGTACTAAATGATTTTAAAATACAGTAATGGTATACAACAAATCTTCAAAAATTGGGTTATTTATACTTAAACACCTGCCTCTTATGGGGGCTCTGACTTCGGCATGCACAGAACTAACCCAGGCAGTGGCAGCTCCTGCACAGCACTGGATTAGAGCACAGCCTAATTGCCGTTTCCTAATTTTATGGCTGTTTAACAACTATTAAAAAGTAACTTGCACCAATAATGCCTAGAACAGAAAAGCTGTATAAAGTAGTCAATCCATTAATGACAGACTGTGCTTTTAAATGAAAACTGCTATGGAGATATTTTCAGGTATACATTACAAACAACTTTATCATCAGTAGATATCACAGATACTGTAAAATATTTTTTCCCTTCAAATGAAGTAGCAGGTATCACATTATTCCTGGGTTCACCTTTCTCTCTCCTCCCGAAACTAGGTTTACTGACAAAACACAATGTCACATGATCTAGAATGTACCAGGGAAATCAGATCTAATAAAAGTACCCTTAGATACAAGACTATTTTTGGAATTAAATATTCAAACATCATATGGTGAGAACAAAAACAGTTTACAGAGTTCTCAAGACTCTTACTAGCAGACATGAAAATTTCAATGTAAGGTATGGGGAAAAAAAAAATTATTTTCCTTATGACTTTAACAACTTAACCTGGGGGATGCAAAAGAATATGATGCACAATGTCATGCTGCTCAGCTGCTTAAGAAGTTGTAGAGTTTCAGATGATTATAAAAATACACTGGCATTTTTTAATCTGCCTTTGTCTGCTCTCTGATCCGTTAGATATTATTAAATATTGGAACGTGTATCCAGTACTCAAAGGATAGCTTACAGCACAGAGTGCAATATTCACAGTAGCCTTTGCATTTGCACATTCAGTAATTACCAGGCAGATTCAACAGACGTCAGCATATACTGTACAAGGCTACTGGGAACTCAAATAACTACACGTGCATAGCTAGCTGTGACAGAACTCACCAGACTAAAGCTGGTATGAGTGTGCCTACGTATGGTATTGTATGTAGATAAAGGCAAATAACTGCTCTTACTTGCTTTACCACACCACCATATAATGGTGCATCCTGTCCCAGGTTTAAAATCACTACAGGACTGCTTTCTCAATCCCCATTGCCCTTTTGCAATTCTTTCCTGCGTAATTTTCTTCCATAGTTTGTACCCATCATGCCAGTTCAGATCGATTTTGCAGTAGCTACCTGAAATAATCTAATTTAAATATCATTTTGTGAATGTTACAAATTCAAAATTGCCTACACTTCATTGTCTAAAACTGTACATCTATTCATTGTCCACTCCAAACAGCATAGCTTCTAGGACTGTATGCCTGAATGACAGCGGCACATATGCACCCCATATATCCCTCACTGACTTCAATGAGCAACAACATTCGTGTAATTACCCAAGACACAACCGCACCCCATGTTCTAGTAAGCAAGCTGTGACTTGGTGCAACCATGCTAAATATGAGCAGAGAAGCTACTTTGAAAGCCTAAGGCAGCTTATAAGATTTCTTATCCAGCGGGTAGGTAAAGGTGAGAAGAAGTGTCTGAACTGTAAGCCAAATCCAAAGATAAAAGTGAACTAACTCTACATGAAGAACTTGAAGTGGACTGCTCTAGAGCTAAAAGGAAAAAATTCACAACAGTCTAATTCTTTGAACTTACTTAGCAAGCATGATCTAAGAGCTGGTATCCTATTTAGAAAATCTTGAATATGGTTTTCCATTACAGAGAGCAAGAGAAGAAGCAACTACACTTGGCGTCAGAGTTCAGGAGACCATGGCTCAATTTTTGGCTGCACCAACTTTAAGTGACCTGGTCAAGCTATACAGAAACTCTTTGTGCTCCCTCCTCAGCTGTAGGGTGAAGAAAACATCGTTTGACTTGCAAAGTTTTTTTTGTATGTCTTTGCAGTTTTAGGTGCATGTTTAACCTAGATGCAAAACACAGAATAAAATTTAAATAAGGTATCTAAAACAGCTCCCCGGAACTGGCAGAGTAGTGCTATACCAAATTTGGTTTCACGTGAACTCACCTGGTTGGCAGTTGCCTGTGTTATTTCAGAAGTATTCTACAAAGCCTGGGAACAGATGGTAGTAGTCTAAAGAGGTAAATAATCAGAAAAGCTAGAATCCAGAGACCTTGATATTTGGGGAACTTACAGTGCAGGTAGCATATAAACACTAAAGTAAACAAGCGAACCCAGCTATGAAACAAGACTGGAGGGAGAAAGCGGTCATTTAAAGAGTAAGGAAATTGTACAAGATGACAAAACAGATCAGTGGCACAATTTGGCTTTTGAAGCCAAGCTTCTCATGCCCAGCTTCAATCTAGTCAGGGAATCGTGTTTCAGAAGTCACTTAGGAGAGCTGTTCAGGTTCCTCCAGCAAAGAATTTCACACCGCTACATCCCCTCTCTGTTGCAAAACTTCAAAAAAATACATTAGCAACTCTCACCCTCTACAGACTTTTGATCTCGCTATATAATAGAAAAATCCCTCCTTGCTAGACTTTGCAATCCTGAAAATAATAGTGTGATTTTCAGCGGTATCATTATTTGGACATCAAGGGACAAAAAGGAAACAATGACCTCCACAGGAAAACATTTCAGAGAGCTCTGGATTCCCACGGGTGCTTTGGGAAACTAATTTTAAATTCATACCTGGGATATTTTCTGTACATTTCTCATTAGATAAATAATCGCTATAGATTTTATTACTCTACGGTCCTGCTATTCAACAGATGACTGTTTAAGGGAGCAGCGTGGTCTATTTTCTGTAGCACACAGGCTGTTAACAGAAACATACAAACAGGGAAATTGAGACCCAGCTGAGCGGCTGGTTGAATGGCCTGGGTTGGCTTTGGCAAAAGCTACTTGCTGCTTATGGAGGAAATCAGTTTCAATAGGTAGCAGTGAGTTTCACTCCGTATTCACTAAGGATCGCAGGCGATTCTGGTATGTTAAGCACTTTCAAAAATTCAATCTAACCGCCAGTCTGGCACTAATCTCATTCTCAAAAATGCTCACGACCCAGACAGTTGAGATGGTCCCAAATCAGGGTCATCCAAGTAGGCTGTATATTTTTTCTTGTGTTGAAATAGCACAGCAGTGGATATTTCAGTTTAAATTAAACTTCATTATTTCAATAGCATTGATAGGAAGGATTTCATATAGATTGAAGAGTTCAGGGTTCATCATCTGCTTCTGCAACACAGATTTGTTGACCTTGAACATGCCAAGTGGTTAATTTTGCCATCTAGGAAATGGCAGCAAGGCTTTATAAATCTAAAGATCAACAAAGAGACTCAATTTCTTTTATACTGCTTCCCCCCAATGTCTTGTGCTAGTTCTAGTGTTCTTATGAACTCTTATTTTTATTTAAAGTTCTGAAAACATAGGCTTGTAAAAATTTGAACACAACTTAATAGAAAGTAATACTCCTTTTGTATTTCTGTGAAAACATAATGCAGGAGAAAATTACTCCTCTGTTTGAATTAGAGAATTAGAACCTAAATATAGTACAATTTTTTAATTTAGTAGGGTGTTAAAATAATCTCTTTTTCCTAATTAATGTCTTGTTTTTCATCCCACTACACTTGATAAAGCCTTACCAGTTTTCCAGCCCAGCACACTCTCCTCCAATAGTTTCACAATTACAGGTAGACCTGCTTAATCCAAAACTCTAAGCAACTATTACAATTCTTTCATTTTCAAGCTTATAAAGTGTGAGGGCAAATGTATTTCCATTTTATTTCCCCTGATCAAAGGGTTAGTTCTAGTAGTGTGGCCTAGAGCTAGCCTAGAGACCAAACTTCCTTTCCAGGGGAAAACAGGAAAACTGTTCTCAAGAGGATGCGCCTGAAATCCACTGTTTCCCCTACAGCTGTTCTGAATCTCTGCGTACATTTCAAAATACTACCTTATGCCAGGAGATTTCTATTTCCCTGAATGCCAGCTACTGTCATCGGAATCAGCTCAGACAGGGGTCTTAATTACCTGCTCCTCTCAGGAACCATTTTTTATATTCCATAAAGAAGCAGCAGCAGTTCTTCCTCTTCCTTCATATAGTAGTAGTTCTTCCATATACTGGTACATACCCTTCTAAACTTCTCTATCTCCTACAGAGAGAGAGAAGTCTTTAACAGACCTTGGGCCCACTCAGAGAATGCCACATTAACTTCCTGATTTAGTTTTAAGCGTTTCATAATAGGCCACCGTAGTTTCAAAGGAACTGTAACTGCCCAGTGCATAAAGCTCAGAGGGTCACACGACAGAGCCATGTCCCCTCCTCTTCCTCCCCAGCTCTCTTAAATCATCAAACAAGACTATCCTGAAACAAGCTACAAGAGAGACTGCAGCAGGAGCCTGCAGCCCGAGCAACAGCACAGGCCTCCAGGTGCTGACCAGTGCCACAGCCACCCTGCTGCTCGAGGTGCCACAGCACAAGCACAGCCGGACAGCGAGCCGGGAGCTTACGTCTCATACGTGGCATTCAGGAGGTAGAGAACAGCTGGAATAGGAACATGGAAGCTGCCAGCAGCAGAGTAGGAGGATAATACACAAGAGTTGACAGGTCTCCAAGTAATGAGGAGTTTCAGTGAAAGAGCTGTACCGCACATTATCAAGTACTTCGGTGAGGACGGAGATAAACTAGATTTATGACTACCTAACTATATTCAAATATATAGTGATTTTTTTCCTGGATTACTACTAAGGTATATAATAAAGCCTGCTTTACAACTCCATTTAAAAGATAAGGAAAGATATTGCTAAATACAGGTAAGTGTCACAAAGTGGAGAAGTGGCTGAGAAAGGGTACAACAGCTAGAAGTGTCGTTAAATATGGTAATCCCTCGCTCTTGCCAGCAAGTCCTAAGAGCCGATGGAAAGCGCAACTTTAGGTCCCCAATTGCTTTAATTGCACTTTCCTAGTTTACAGCCACAGGAAAACTGATCCTTTCGTCTGTACTTGGTATCTGTGTTCTACATCTTACAGCTTAGCCCAGCTTCTCATTAGCTAAGAAACACTGCACTGCCCTTAAGAACCCTGGCTATACAGAGCTGCTTCTGTCCATCGTCCGAAGTGCGAGAGGCGTGCTGCATGGGGGGGAAAAAGGTGGTGGTGGGGGAAATCATCAACTTCTACTGACTTTCTGACAATGCCCTAGAACTTCATCTCTTCTGATGCCACTTTTGAAGACACTTAGATCAAAAAAGGGCTTTATGACTTCAGTCAGAGTTTCCTTATTGCTTATAAAGATAGAGCTTTTGCCTTACAAGCTGAAAATTCTGACTCTACTTCCAGCAAACACTCACCTACTTAAGTACTTAGGGTGTATATGTCTGTCCACTTGTGCACAGCTGTACAACAGTGAATCAGCTCTAAAAATACATGGGGCCAGACCACAGGACTGCCCAGAATTTGCAAGGCCATTACTGTCAGTTTTGGCTCCAAAAGAAGATTCCCCCCCCCCAAAAAAAAACCAACAAAACAACAACAAAAAACCAACCAACCAACCAAACCCCAAAAATACAAATATAAATCAATTTACTCCATCCACAGTGTGGACAACCTGCATTTGAATTGTGAATTTTGAGAATTTGCATAGCCATTTCGACAGAGTGGATGGGAGACTATCTCCCCCTGCAGACTAAAGCATCAGAACCACGCAACCGTGCAGTGACACCAATACAGAGGTTTCTGTTTAAGCATACACGATACCCTGGAACTTCAGGTACAGCTGTTCATACATCAGACTGCTCCTTAAAGTGACAAATCCTAAAAAAACCCTCAACACCAACATCCTTTTCTACTTCATTAAGTTATTACGTCAACTAAATAATGCTGGGGATCTCCAAACACAAGAAAGATTATCTCCTGAACTCCACTGCTAGGGAGCTGCTATAAATGAACCCTTATTTCAAACTGTTGTGGAATGATATCATTTGCTCACAGCACTCAGGAAATAACAATTCCACTTCGATTAAATTTCAATATGATTTGAAGCTCTGAAATAAGACATGCATCTAATCTTGTCAAATCCATCTGAAAATCTGACCAAACTAGCTTAAGGACCAAGACAGTCTAGAACTGTGAGTCTCTAAGGCTGATGCAGTGCAAACTAGATTTTTTTTTTCATTATGTTAAGAGTATATAATTAGAAAAAACTAAGTTGTCCTGAACACCACTGAAGGTCTCCAATACCTTGATTTTAGAAGGTCAGGTTAATGCACGTTGAAATAGTTGTGGCAGTTTGAGACATTGCACTTCCTCAGCTGCCATGTCCCTAAGCCTTCTGTCAGCAATCTGTATCCCAGTAGCATAAAGTATAATTATCTGAGCATACTCATATGCTTCAGAAAACCAGCTTAGTTGTAGATGAAAGTGGTTTGAGGAGTTTTTCAATGAAGGGGTTGGTTCCGTGGTCTAAATCTGCACTGCTGTGGTTCCTGTCTTCTTCCTTCCACCTTGACAGTTCCTTCATTGCACCTCCCTTTTGCCCATCCTAGCACTCAGATGGTGCAACAGTAAACCAATCCAGAAGCTACAAAAGCATTCATACCTTTTGTGACAGGGAAGCAAGGGTCTCGCCTCCTAAGGACTAGAGAAAACAGTGACCTACAGGTCTGGTTCATACATCCAGCTGTTTCAGGAATGCTGTGTCCTGCCCAGATGCATACTGTAATTTTTGGCAGGGTTCACAGGTGATACAAGGTGAGATTCATTCAGCAAAAAAGTTGCCAACAGCAGACACATTTCATTTAAGAACTGCCTTGAGTTAGGAATCTTCTGTGCTGGCCTGTTACATCTGCACTACATCTATTTTGCATGAGAGCCTCTTATTACAGCCAAGAAAGATCTGAGCCACAGTGCATAAGCATTTATTTTGTCTAGCCTGGCACGCATGTGTATGTATACATGCATATGTGCACTTGGAAAGAAAATAAGTTAGAAAGGGAAGTACGGAAATTTATATTCACTCAGTACAGAGAGAAGGGAGAGGGAAGAGGAAGAGAGAAAGAGGTCTTAATCCCCAGGAGGGAATACATCCTTGAGCTTCAGCGAGTTCACTGTGTGACACTGAAGCCTGAGTTCTGAACACCTCTCATCAATTTGACCCTAAGCATAGCAAAGTCCCCACACTTACATGGAGGGGGGCATGAAGGTGGTGCTGCCAGTGCAACATGACCTGTCTTCACCACTGTGATGAAGAGCAGGGAGGGAAAGAAAATAAATTATCACAGCCCTTGCTTACTGCCACGCAGTTTCCTTTCAAAAAGGAAACACTTCAACAGGTAATTAATGTGTGTGCATGGCTGGTATGATACTTGATTAGCACGTCAACAAACTTGGACATGCAGTTCTGTATAGAATGAGCCTCCAATCAACTCTGCTTCAGGTGTTCTCCTCAACCTTCCTTTGAGAAATGTTAATATTATGATTGAGATCCTATTAAGGCCACCAGTAATACTGGTAGATGCCCAATAAAACTGAAGTAGCATATTTTTCCATATATAATCCATTCCTTTTCATTTTTCCAATTTTACTACCCTTCACCCAATCATAATCCATAGATTCACTGATGGAAATTTCTACCTAAAATACAGAAATAAAGCTGCATGCTGATCAACACCAGCAATTAAAAAGCAATTTTCACAAGATATAGTTAGGATAAAGGGTTTGATCTACTCAAAGTACTTTAAACAAAGGTGCTAGTGAAAGGACAAAATATTAACAAATGTTTTCAGGCTGAGTCATTTTTCCATCAAAAATCATACATTAGGTCCCCTGTGGCACGAGCCATAACTACTACAAAAGTCTATGGGCGTTTTGCTAACGAGGTATTACAGTCAGTCAGGTGATCAGGAGCCAATCGCATAGGAAAATGAACAGTTATTAGTTACACAGCCTAGGGCAATCTTGATTGATATATTTAGCCAACAAAGTTCTTTCAGAAATTTCACTGCTATCATGTCAACATTAGATGGCAGCAAATACCTGTAAACTAATAAAGGGCAAAAATTTAGAAAACTGCACTAGGGTGACAACTGTGCAACACAAAGCCCTTCAAGCAGCAGATACAGTCCTATCCGCCCCAGAAAAGAGGTGCTGAAGAACCCAGAGAACCTTTACTTCAAAACAAACAAAAAACCAAACCAACCAGCCAGACAAAAATCAAAGGAGCACATCAAGTGACATCCAAGGCCAAACTTTAAAGCAAAAGAAATACATGTCTTAAAATGATGTTATATGGGAACTTCCAGGCCATCAAAAGAAGTGATTTAGTGACACCACAAGAGCTTGGTTTGCCATTGCCTACAGTGCACTAGATGGCTGTTCACACTTTCTCCCCCCCGACACCCCGCTTCTGCAATGATTAGCGGTTTGTGTAACTTCTATGTCCATACTGCACTTCAGCATTATTTGCCAGAATTTTAAGATATCAAAGATGGAGTAAAATTAAATGTGGCTGGCATATTTCCCTGGTGAGAGAAAGAAACAGAATGACCTTTTGAAGTATGATACTTCACTTTCTCCTTTGGATCATTTTTATTTAGTTTCACTCAGCAGTGAAAAACAAAACGGTTACAAATATGTAGTGAAATAAATGTGAAGGATTGTAAGTGACTGCTGGTATAAAATACAAAAGATTCACCAGAATGGAAGAGGCTGACTATGCTTGTTCTGAGCATTTGCTAAATGGAATCCCATTGCTCGACATCACATCCTCAGGGGTTTCATTAAAGGCTACTGAACATCTGGACCATAAATTATCATCTTCTATTTCCTGGATGAAATAATTGAGCTCTGCTAGAAAATGCAGCTGGAGGCATGTCAACGCTAGAGGGGGGCAGAGCATCACACCAGATGAATACGTACTGCATCCCCTTCTAAGGAGTGACAATTAGAAAAATCACTGGCCAGTGGAACAGTTTGGGATTCCCAGACTTACTGGACTATTATGGTATAAGTGAATGCGGGATCGTAATCTTGTTAGAAGAGCTAACAAGCAAGCTAGCTCATTGCACTAATATGTGCCACTACATTTCATTAGAGCTTCAGAACTTCAGGAATTTATCTAACTAGCCAACTAATATTTACATGGGGGTATAATAATAATTTTTTCCCAGCTCATTTTAAGTTGCAGTACTTCTCAAGAGACATCCAAGAAGGCAAAAGTCTTAAAAATACATCTCACCAACAACTTACAATGTTGCAAGATGGCAGAGATGCTACTCAAGAAGACAGTGCACATTATGGCAATACATTCTTGATAGCCCTTTGGGCAAAAGACCATTCTTTTATTCCCATTTCAGTGCCTGACACAAGTCTTTGTTACTCGGCTTACAACTCCAACATAAGATCAGAAACTACTAAGTAACAACATAGAGAAAATTTGTAAAAAAGAGTAAGAGTGAAGCCTGTGGTAACCATCAAGCACAGCTTTTTTATTGGATGGGACCAACTCAATACGTATAGAGTAAATTGCCAACCTACCTCCTTTCCGCAGCAGATAGATGGGCACAACATAAAGCATCACATGCTGGATGTAATAAATTTCCATTTCAAATGGAAGCTGTGGAGTAAGGAAAATATTTGTAAATGTTTTTCATCACTAACAACTGAGTTACAAGGAACCATTCTCCTTATGACCAGTGACGATCCCTTCCATCCAGTTATTTTATCACCTACGTGTATTAACAAAGAGATGACATTAATGGTCAGTGCTTTGAAAGCGCAGCTAACTGTACCCATTCCATTCCCCTTGCCACAAATGCAATGCAGCACTTCAAGTAGACAGTTCTCAAAATTAGCCAGAAGCACAACAAAGAAGAAATAACATAAGATTGCTCTTTTCCTTTTTTTTTTAATTAGCTTCAATTACCAATAACAATGCAAAACCCTAAAGTAATCAAACCAGAAACTATACACACCCCATATGACAGTAACCTATTCAGAAAGAAAAGATAATGTCTACCTTGTGAGTGACAGAACTTTATAAAGGAGGTCTTTTTTATATAAAAGTATATAAACT